>WWET01001981.1:76564-92514 GCA_011038615.1 Limnodynastes dumerilii
AGAGGAAAAAAAAAAAAAAAAAAGGGAATTGTTTACCATGTCAACGCAGACCACCTTCTTACACAAACCGCATGGGGAGCCGAGAATTAGAAATTTGTCTTTGTCAGGGGTGAAGGGATCCATCATTATATAGCATTCCTCCAAGAGGCTACAAATAAAAATACAAGGAACATTGATGATATATCCAGCAAGCTAAATCATTGAATCTAAAAGATAATAATTTACCTTACAGCAGAACTTGATCAATACCGGTCACCATGGAGACTAGAAATTGTGACTTGGCGTGAAGGAGTAGCTGCTGGTCTGTGCCATTTTCTCCTGCTCACTGAAACTGCTGGGAGAGAAAGCGCTCAACACCATGATGCTGACTGTCCCTGCAGTGTCAACGAGCAAGGGATTAATGGCCGTGGGGTGACATCCCCTGTGGATAAACCGCAGTGCTTGCTCCTCCACATCATCAACAGCATCATCGGGAGCCAGGCACATGATATAGAATGTAATTGCCTTTAGACCAGACTTGGCCAACCTGTGGCTCTACAGGTGCTGTGAAACTAGTCCCAGCATGCTTTGTTAGGCATCAGCTTCAACCTGCAATTGAAACATGCTAGGATTTGAAGTTTTCACAACACCTGGTGAGCGAGGCCTGCTCTAGACTGTGAGATGCTGAACTAAAGCCACGGCCACAGCTGCTGCACATACCCTTCTTCTCCCACCTGTGACTCTCCAGGTGTTGTAAAATGTCAAGTCACGACATGCTTTAACTGCATAGGCATAGCTAATGCCTGACCAGGCGTTCTGGGACTCATAGTTCCACAACACATGGAGAGGAGTGCGGTTCCCTGTTGTGAATGGCCCTATTTCGATAGGACCGTTTGCTACCAGCCAGTTCCGAACTGGCTGAGATATCGAATGCTCATGCCTCGATGACGCATAGCAATCGATCCCCAGTCTCTGGCTCTAACCCTAAGTCTTCCCCCTGCAGCCTAAACCTAAGTCTCCTCCCCCCCGCAGCCTAACCCTAAGTCCCCGGAGAGGGTTACTCACCTCTCCGGTGGTCCAGCAATGGTGCTTCCGAAAATGAATGGGTGAGTATAAGAATCGCATACTCACCCATTCATAAAAAAAAAATTCTAAAACGACTGTCATTCGAAATAGAGACAGTCGAAAAGCAACTTACGGCTGTCCCTACTTCGTACAGACAAGCCATCGGTGCGGGGGAATGGCAACGCCTGGAGAGACACTCGTTGGCCAGGCCAGATCTAAAGTATCGCACATTTGCACCATATGCTGCTTCTATGCTGTTTTTTAAATTGTAAATTCCTGATTCACGACAATGTTTCCACAGTCAGCTTCATTTTAATTTCAAATTTAACAAAATGTGATGATTATTCTTTGTATCTTCTTTCTAACGTTATGAAGTATATATGCATCTGATTGCACAGAGTTTGTTTGGATTTCCCATAGATACACTGGCTAATATTGCAAGCAAAATTCATATAATACCTTAACATGTGTCTGTTTTGTTTTGTATACAAGCAATTCTCGATACTAGTACTATATCAATCTTAATCCCCCTCATAGCAACAAGTACAAATGAATAATCCCTGTATGGAAAGGATGAGGCAAAGTTTAGAAGTCTTAACACATAAGGCAAAATTAATGTCAATCCTAGTAACAAAAAGGTGCTCATCTGTGAACACAGGTGAAACAAGATTGTGTGACATTCACCCTTGATGAGTTTGTCTACCTACTTGTCTGAATTTCCCATCTCACATCATGAAACTGTCCCTATCACATGCTGCACATAACTCAAGCACCTTTAGTAATGTTTTTATAAGTCAGTCGTGCCGTATGGCAGGAGGTGAAAAGTTTACTGAATTTTCCATATATAGAGAAAGAGAAATAAAAATAACAAGCCACATAGTGGAGCTCACAAGGCTGCGGAAAAAAATATATACAATGAAAAGAAAACAATTCTTCAGGACTCTGACTGGCTGAGACTTACATCAAATATAAACGTTGCATACAAACAGGCATGTGTAAAGAGTATGGTACCTAATGAAAGTGTGACAGCTAAGGGATGTGCTTTTCTGGTCTGATGTACTGGATTTTTTAAAGTGACCATGCTGAAACCTCGGCAGCATTCACTGACCACGGACAGTAGAGAGCAGAACACATCGCACGGAGGAAGAATAGAGCAGACCACTGGAAGCAGGGAGCAGACCGTAGAGCCAGGAAAGAAGCACGGGTACAACCGTAGACATTCCGTAGAAATCTCAGCAGTGTACTTGTGCATAAATATAAGGTAAATCTTGTCTAAAATATTACAGATGACATTCTGTACATAATTGTGAAAACATATATTAAACAATGGCTTCATAAACCTTCTATATGAAGACAGCAGACTTAAGACCAAAGACCCAGGAGAAAAATCACATAAGATGTTTAACAGAAGCATGGCACAGTCACTTTAAGAACATGTGAGTAACATTTCTTCTGTCAAATGTTCCAACATTAGACAACAAGGGGTTAAACTCCTATCTTACTTACATAACAGACTTTGTATTTGGCGGCTTCTGACCAAAATAAGTATATGGGACTGAGAGTTTGCAAAGTTGACATTCAAATACACCTTTCGGAAGAGAGGCTTCATCTAGATCCATCTGAAAACTGATAAGTAATACATGAATAATCACTACAATAAAATGACAATACATTGAAAGTGCAATGTACGAATATTGGGGTAGATCCAGAACTACGTGTGCCATACGTTTATTAGCGGAGCGTATTTTCGTACACGTAAGTTCGCTACACTCCCCTCAGCACACCCCTTGCACGGACGTATTTTGTCAAATTACGCGACCCAAACCCTACCTTAACTTTTCCTAACGTAACAGCATACGTCCGCTAACGGACGTACTGACTACGCGAACGTACGTAGCTTAGCATGCCCATACTGTACACTTTAAATACTACCCCCCGCCTACTTCAAGTAAAACCCACGTATTGTTCACTAACGTAAATTTGTCACGCCCACACGTATTTACGTGTGACATACGTGAATCACCCATACGTTCTAAAATACGCTATGTGAATGTGCGTATTTTCTGTGGTGCGCATGCGCAGTGCGTTCAAATCTGCGAATTTACGTGTCCACCACACGTAAATTCGTGGAAATGCGTAGTTCTGGATCTGGCCCATTGTTTGTACCTGCAACGTAGCTCACATGCAATCATTAACCTAACAGAAGCCGTTTACACTTAAGTCAGAGGAATTAAACTCCATGACAAGGTTTAATCCAGAATACCGAAGCATGACATTCGAAAATTATCTAAATTGCATATTTATGTAGTACTAACATGGTCTTTCACATCCATGTGAAGGCTTATTTATTTTTATTGAAGAAGATAATTAATGGTAATATTGAACCAATAAACAATGAATTTTTAGATGTAATCTTGAAGAAGTTACTCCATTCTATTCTTTTGTTAGAGGGTAAAGATTATTTAAGGAAGACTTGTGCTATTAAGAAAGGTCCTTTCCTGAGTATTTGTCCTAATAACTCCCATGTTGTATTTCGAAATATATTTAGTAAAGGTTAAATGATCCCACACCAAATGGAATACATATTTAATTATAAACCACTGAGTGCTGAATATTATATATAGTGAAGTAACCTATATCCACATAAGCAAATAGAAAAGACTCCACTATGATATTAAAATTAAAGACTAAAATAGGAATAGATAAAAAATTCACTGATTAGGGTATAAATTGTAAAGCACTAAACTTCAAAATATAAAATAGCAATACTAAAAAAAAAAAAAAAAAGATGCAGATTGTTTAAGAAATTTTATTTCTGTTGCACTGATGCCGATTTAAAGATAAACACTATGGTAAAAACGTAGTGGCGATATATAAAACTATCATACAAAATGCATTAATAAAGGGCTATACAGGATACTTAGTTAATTTTATTTATTCAACCATACAAAACTGATATTTCAATTTAGTATTTAGTTAGACCTGCTAGTGAAGTAATGCACTATTCTGAGTGTTTTCTAATTAAGTGCATACTAATTTTATCTGATAACATTAGCAAGCAATCGTTTTAGCTTCATCTGAAGCCTCCTCAAACACAGGGTATTTCCATCCTCTATAAGTGGAAATTATTACAACGAGAAGTAAATTTATTAATACACAGATCATTACAAAAAGAAATATAGACAAGTATAATACACCTAAACAAGAACTGTTTTCTAAAAATGACTTTCTGGAGGATAAAATAGTATATGATAGTAGAGTTTGCATGGAATACAGATAGGTATGGTACCCCCATTCATCCTGTCCAAATACCAAGTAACCAAAGGTGGTAAATGCAACAAAGCATATAAAAACTACCAATACCACACAACATATACCACAAGAAGCTGACTTAAGAGCCTTCTTAACTTTATGTGCATTGCAAATATAATCTGTATAGCGTAAAAAGTTTAACAAAGCGAAAAACACTAAAAAACCCAACGTTTGTCTAAACATCCTATCCACCTTAGACACAATATAGAATGGAATTAACTGATTTGGATAAACAGAATATAAGTCTAAATAAATTAGTGCCAAACTTAATTTAGTAAAATAAAATATGATTGAGAGAAAAAGTAAGATTTTTATAAAGAGATTAATGATGTTGGCAATGTTGATGTAGGATTTATTTACTTGTAGTACAGTGTAAATCTCATCTATGGTATAAATGACCATACAGATAATTAATGCTAAAATAAGCAACATCTCAGTAGTATCCAAATCCTTATATGTGTACATTGTAAAGGAGTACACTGATAATTCTGTATTTAATCGACCTATGACAGAAGCTTCAAACGTTACCAAGATAGAGCAAAACAAGCGTGCATTTGTATTAAACGTTGCCAATTCTATAACAACAGTCCGCGTCTCTTCATTAAGCCAATTTGTATTTTGCAGCTGTTGAATCCTATCTAAGGAATGAGCTATGTTTTGATGAGGAAGAAAATAAACAGCATAGCCTCCTAATCCAAATTTATCTCCCAGCAATGTGTAGTTCCTGTGAGGGGTGCTACTCTCGTATGAATATCCAACATATTCACTAAATTCTTTACTCATGATCGCTTTTTTAATGCCATTGCCAACTCCAAACTTTTTAATGCTAGATAGTGTATTGTTTAACAAAGCATATACAGTGCTGCTAGTATGATTGAATATATTCATTTTAAGTTGTTTCATTCTTGGCAATCCAACAATTGTAGACCATCTTTCAAAAATAAAACCTGGCTGCTTTTGGTTATGAATCAATGGTAAAAATATTTCTCTCGTCCAGTTATAGATTTTGTCTATTCTATCAACACTATTTAGATTATATGAAAATCGCTTGCGAATGTCCTGATTGTACAGAAAATTATTATTATCTGTGGAATAGACAAAAAGTAGCAGCAGAGTTACAAATACAAAATGACTAACAAGGTTCCATTTAAAAAGAAATTTATTTCTCCTCATTGCAGTTTGGTTTCTGAATATTGCTATCTCATCGTCAGTAGGTGGTTGGTACTGTATAGAGTTTCGGAGATCTACCAGATTGCAGTGTAATTTTTTTGCTTCGTTATCATTTATCAGCTCTTTATATGAACTATTATCTGTAAAACAACTACTTGGCCAAGGGATATCTTGGTGAAATTTCGGGAAACAAGAATGAACTGCATCAAAAAATACAATTTTTACAATTTCAAGAACAAAAACACTCTGAAAAAATGATGATATAGAGGCCAGAAGCCAGGTCATAGATAACTCATATCCATAAGATAAACCATACATTATAATTAAAACAGCTGACGCAGATGAGGTTACAAAAACAATGCTCCAGGCTACATATATACACCACCAAGGAGGGTCAAAAGATGAAATTTGTTGGATACGTTCTAAGCATTTAACTTTCCATTTTTTAAAACTTCCAGGTTCTTTGAAGCTTTGTCTATGATCTTCAGGTGCTGTTTGTGCACACGTATATATTTTATTGGCTACAGTTTCCAGAAGAACACAGTTATTGAGTTGATGGTGAATTTTATCACAGCTAAATTGCTGTGTAATTTTCTGTTCAGTAGGAAAGCTTACTAAGGAAGAAGTCAAGGAATGTAATCCTGACCTGAATGAATCAACTTCCATGCTTGAGTCTTTCTTGTCTTGTGTTTGGTAGAACATCTTTAAACGTTCTTTAAAATCTGTGACCTTCGCAATTGAACTTTTACTAAACATTTTATACTTTGGTCTGTTTTCTGAGATTATGTTTACCTGAGACAAAGGTTTGTCTTCTGTTGACTTTAACAATAAGAGCACTATTAACTGTATGGGTTCAGAAATTAAAGAACTTTCAAAACCTACCATAAATGATCTTAGAAATTGGATCTTCGGTTCCTCCTCATCACTTTCTTCTGCGTTGAAAAAAATTATGTTAACCAGTAAAGTGCTAAACAGGACCACCAAGCAACACGTAATTCTCCGTAGTCTATTGAAAGCTTCAGGCAACGAAGTAAGAAAAACAGAAAACCACAAATGCTCCTCACAGAGTTTGAAGGAGAGCTGAATGAGGAAATGCTGCATTTTATTTAATGGTTTATCTGTTTTAAAGGGTGCAAACCTCTTATGTATTGAACCATTGTTTTTTCCAATGGCAAGCCAAGTTTGACACACAAAATACCAAACTTGATTGGTATTCATGTCCTCAACTTTAATTCTGCTTAGGAACCAGTTGGGGGAGTCTCCAAAATTATTGTGCCAAATTGTGATATAAATTAGGTCTCCTAAGGAGTATTTGGTGGTTATCAAAAATGTATCAATCCCTCCTCGTACAAACACTTGGTAGCCAGGACATTTTAGTAGATGTACCTGACTATATCCAGATCCTCCCTCAATCTTTAAATACACATCTGCTGTTGTACCCGATCCAAAACGGCTGCCTGTATAAAGAGTAACTAGTAGAGGTTCTGTTTCATACGGATCATTATCTGGTAATACTATGACAGTATGTTTGCTGACCAAGTCACTTTTATCTTTCATTCTTGCCCATATAGCCAAGACAAGATAAACAACAAATATGATGACAACAGTGATAAGGGTCACTAAATTTGACTGTAATGCTCGAAAAGTAGTTTTGGTTAAATCTATTGGATTAGGCATGACAAATACTCGGGCTGCTAAAAATGTATGTTTTTTCTTTAGCAATTGAACACTCCTTGTTTGTGCTTTTGGCAAACTGCCACAAATACAGTGTATTACTGTAGTATTTGTCAATGGTCCTGCCCTGCAGTTTTCTTCATTCCAATTATTTCCCACAACTTCAAAATCTAAGCAAGCAATATTAAAAATAGATGCACGCAATAAATTAGTTTTTTTCCAGACAAGATAATTAGTTGTCAGTTCCATTGTAAGATTTTGTACAGGATGGGTCATGGGCATAGATTCCATTGGGATACGCATCATTTTGGAATTCCAAGTGTTCAAGTCTGGGTCACTACTTGATTTTATTTGAACCTTTTCTACTTGAGGAATTTTAAAAAATGCAACAGGATTATCAGTGATATTATCGCCAATATGAAGGGAAATGTTAAAGGTTGTCTTTATTGTATAGAAAAACTGCACAAACCATTCTGCCCTCTGTTCTAGATTAACTTCGAAACAAAAGCTGCCTCTTGTTATTTTTTCGTCTGGTGAGACCAGAATATCAAAAATAGGGATTCTAGTTTTTCTCTCCATAATTATATCAATACTTTTAGGGCTTAAATTTTTCAAACTCCCTTTATTACTGGAGGCTGCTATATGAAATCCAGCTACTATTGTGTCAATATTGTTTCTGTTTTTTAGCCATGGTAGTGGATCCTCTTTAAATTCATAAAATGCAGCTGTTACGGTTGCATCAATTGGCAAAACAGAATCATTATATTTAAATGTTGGATAGAAACAAGTAAGACAGTCCCTTGTTTTTCTGTATGAGCCCTCAAGATCCCATTTTTCTTCTTTTTTCAAAGAAATTCTAAAATTATCATTTACCATAAAAGTTTCAGACTCTCCTGCAACTTTCCCATATGATACTATATCTGTCACAGTCTCCATTACTGAGAGGGTGTCCTTTAGCACTTCAACGGTGTTAGATTGGATGTCAGAGGTATAGCTGCTAATGTTTGTAAGTGATGCATTCATAATATTGGATAATGATGTTAATATTCCACTGCTTAGTATTTCACTGTCTACAGATCCGATTCTATCTTTCCTATATGTATTTAAGACATTGCCAACTTCTTTTAGCTTTGCCACTGAAATTTCTTGAGATTTTGTGTTTAATTCTTTAGGATCTTGTGTAAGTTCCCTGATGCTAATGATTATTTGATTCATGGCCATTATGTTGGTAGTCATGATACTAGATGTCATGTTCAGCAAACTTTCTCGTAATTCAGACTTCTCATTCTTCAAAGGATATAACAAATTGTTGGAAGAAAAACTGTTTAAAACAGATGCAATAATGTATGCAAAATGTCCAGATTTTATGAAATCTCCAATTTCAAGAAAAAAGTGCATGAGTGGGCTGTTGGCCATGGAAATAAGATCTTTAAGGTATTCCTCTTGTGGCTGACCTTCATATAAATTCTTGACTGTGACACTGCGGGTTATTTGCGTATATGAAAAAAGAGAATCATATACTTGAATATATAGTTTTAAATGATAAGACTCGCTAGCATCACCAACTGAAAGCATCAATGGTGTTGTTGTAGAGTTATAGCCATCATAAATAATTGTACCTAGGGAATTTTCCTGCAAGGAACTTATGTGGCCTAATTTGTCTGAAGCGGCTATAAATTTATAACGTAGAGGTAGATTTTGGTCAGAGAACCCACTACAGCTGATAACAAACTTAGTTTTCAAAGAAAATCCAATAGATGGCTTGATGTAACAGTTGCCAGCTTTCGGAGGAGAATTAACATAAAATCTGTATTTGTACAATGATGGTGTACCCGTCCAAGTTGTAACTTGTAGTTGAAGAGTATACCACATATCTGCAAGAGCAAGATCTATAAATGTTGATGCAACAAAGGACATGTAGGCAATGGATCTCCCAGTAGTGGTCTGAGATATCCAATCCACATGCACTTCCTTTGAACCCTGGAAGAGTGACCATTCATACGCCGGTCTGCTTGTTTTACTACAGTCGGTGCATTTTCCTGATAAAGAAAATCGTTCAGTTGCAACTAAAATTGGGAGACAATTTTCTATGCAAGTGACGCTGACACCAGGTGCAGAACCAGGGACTATAAACACAGTCTGATCAACATAGGCTGTCTTATTTCCTTTACTAGCAAACAAGCGAAAATAGTAATGCCTGTTACCCTGCAATGTTTCAGGGTCCACAGTTTGAGTTACTGTATGTGCGTTGATCCAAAGCAGACTTGTTTGCTCTGGATGGCAATAAGCATTTGCACTTAATGTCATATGTGCATAATCCGACACAATTTTTGAACAATACCATACAAAGGACTGTCCTGTCAATGGATCTGGTGAATCCGGATCATAAGAAAAGCGCCCATCAATGGTCCACTTTTCTCCAAAGCCAACACTCCTAAAGGAGCCTCCTTTAATAACCGCTATTAATTCACTTTCTCGTACCTCGACGACAACAGAATCTGTACTAGTACGGGCAGCATCTTCATCGTCGTTAGTAGCAATGTCAATGGAGACATTAAAAATGTAAAAACCATAATTTAAAGTGAACCTTGGAATTTCAATAGTGTTCTGATTGACTGTTGATATTTGTGGCAATATTAAGTAATTATCCCACTTGGGTATGTCTGATGTGGAGGATACATTGTAAATTCTCCACAATAAATTTGCCCCTTGCGAAGCGGAACAATTTATCTGAGCATTTACATAAATGGATAAATGTGTTCCTTTTGTAGTCACTATAATAGAGGGGTATTTAGGTTTTTGAATCTGAAATACAATTATCTCACAGAACATCTTGTAACAATATACAGATGTCTCTAATATTTTACTGGAATAGGTGCCAACATTAGTTTTTAAAATAACAGGTTTTAAACCACTTTTAGTAAAGTTCACCTTGACTACAAAACCTGTATAAAGTTTGGGATCGAATGGTAATACCACATTGGGTATAAATGAGGCTGCATTTGAGACTGCATCTTTATAGGTGTATGTTATATTTCTGAACAGATATTTTTTCCCTGAGCCATACAAATCCAATATAAATGTCCATTTGCACTGTAAATGCGGATGTTGGAATGGAACAAACCAAACAAAATTTATCATCGAATATAGTTGAGAAGATCCACTATTAAAAAAGTAAACTTCCACGCCAACGTCTTTTAGAGACTTATACAAAGCACCTCTTGTGTTTAGGTAAACATGAGCTGAAAAATTGTATTTTTTTTCAGTTTCCATGTTTTTAATTTGGAATAGAAAGGTCAAACCTTCCTGTTGACAGACTATAAAGTGGACGCTACAACCAGCATCAACCTTATATTCTGTTGAGAAGAAGTAAAGGCCACTATGCTGGCTAATGTGGTAGATGAACATTTTAGCATCTACAAAACCTAGAGTGATGGAACCTAGACTTTTGGTGGTGGTCAAGCCAACTATGCCATTAGTGTATTCAATTTCCCCACTAAATGGCCTTAATGCGTTGGCATTGGTTAAGAACTGTATCATGGCAAACCCATACCCAACAGTGTTCAAAGGGGGAGAACAAATATCAGTTTTAATGGCATATTTGTTCAATTCCACATCCCAATTCCCCACTTTATTTAGGTCTGTGAGCTGGAAAGTGGACACTTTTGAAGTCAATTGCAAAAAGTTCCAAGATAACTTAAGGTTTGTTTCGCGCAGGAACAGATTTGAAGTGGCGCTCAAGACATGAAGTAGGGCTTTTTCGACTATCAAGGTGGCATTTAGTTTAGGTATGAGTCCATCTTGTATAGTAAGTGAGGCTGTGTATTTCCCGGGTTGGCTATAGATACTTTGGACGCTGTAATAGTAATAGGTGGAGCAATAGTTGCGGACGTCTTCAGGGTATTCAGTGTCGCCAAGCTCGGTGTGGTAATTGCTTGGTATGATCCTTACAGCCTCCATTTGCCGGCTGGAAAATTGGTACTCCCATGCTGTGCTCTTCATCTTGGCACACCAACCAAACTGGACGACTTCAAACTGACGAATCGGGGATGGTGGCGTGAAAAAGAGTTTGGCATCCTGTCGTTCCATCACAATCGTGGTCTTCTGGTAGACACAGTCTGGCCATGTGCAAATCAGGGTGGTACACTGCACAGTGACCATGCTTGCGACGGATGCGGAAAACTTTACAATGCCAGACCACATGAACGTGTCCAACAACTTGGCACCATCTTTGTGCCAAGTGCAATTTGGTGGTTTGTCCCTGTCTAGCTGGACGTCAGATGGTCTGTAAACCATCTCAATCTCTGTTTTCCACAAGCAAGTCATCCTGTGGTCCTTGTCCTGGCGAGTATACACCCTCTCTGATGGGTCTGAGCAGGAGATCTGTAATGGCGGCGGATTCATCACCTGGGAGACACCCAGCAACATAAAACAGTGCCAGCTTAATACAGCCAGCAGCATACTTTACTCATCCCATCACACATTAATTGCTAAAGCAAATTTTCTGTCAGCTTCAAGTAGCTAACAGACAAGACCGCCATCAACTGCCGCAAGTTTCCCGCTCGATTTAACCACGCCCCTGTATTGTCGGGACACTCCACCTTATAGGGGAACTATTTACATCCTTTCCCCTCCGACACTGTTTGACACAATGCAACCAAAAACATTATTATAGTGAAATAAAACTGCTAAAACTCCAAATGGCAAATACGTTTTTGCCAGAAACAAAGATGGCCGCGCAACCGGTCCGTTCTGGCATTAATAACTTACCTTACGTGGCTGATTCCAATGCAGCTTAAAACAAACAAACCCAGAAACGTCAGTGGTAAATGCAATTTTCTCTCCGAATAATTTTCAGTCCGTGAAGAGATCACGTAATTTACTTCTGCCCAAGGGAACTGTGCATACTCTCTTGCATCATCATGCTATGTGCTAACACACAAGAACACACATCAAGGACATGATGGGGCGTGAGATTTTGTTTGTGGGAGTGTCCTGGTGCTCAGGGCTCCTCCCACTAGAGAGTGGACGATGGTAAACACTTTGTACACTGTGCAGGCTGCATTCATAACAAGGTGCCCTGCCTGAAGTATTTGCAACATGACACCTGTCTGTCTGAAAGACTGCAAGGCAAGTATCTCCTTACCCCCCCGATATGCTGGGTGCAAAGGACAAGTCTGTTCCTGATCCACTACCTGCATCTTTCTATAACCAATCATTTACATGCATTAACTGATTTATTTATTGATTGCACAATCACTTTATCTCTTTATTAATTCCCATGCATATGATTAGAATATGTAATTGTTAATTGCCTTCAAAGCATGAATCCTCTTATTGTACTTGAATTCATGATAGTATATATTACAGAGCACTTCATGCTTAACAGTCATGAATGGTCCATATAGGCTTTGAGGAAACATTATTTTCCTTTGATTCTTGAATAATTAAACTGGGTGATGAAACAATAATAATAATAATTATTATTATTATAGTGACTGCAAGCTGTTTCGTTATCAGAAAAATGCACCAATTGTAGTAAAACAGCGATAATAGCATAATGTTAGTAGTGTTTAATGCAACAATAAAAATAAACTGTAAAACAAAACAAAAACAGACCTTTAGAGGCAAGAATTCAATTTCATTGTCTTCTGAAATGATGCTGATGTGAGCATATAAAATCTTTTAATCCAGACTGTCTCCAATCTGAGAAACATCAAGCAGTCAGTCCTGATTATTTTGATGTCCAAAACAAGGTTTTATCAAGTGCCTTTAAAATTTTAGCATCTCCTCCATGTCTTCCTTTCATCAGAGAGGACAATAAGAACTTCATAATCATGCTGACTTCCGATTGTCCTTTCTACCTCTGGAAGTTTTAAATTCAGGGTTGGTTGGGGTATAGGGAGCAGGGATCAAGGGGCAATTTTCCTGCCTCCAAATGTGAAGCGGATGCTGTACTGTGGGTAGCATTTCAGCCATATAGACTCATCAGTGTTCAGTCAGCCATAAGCACTAAAAGTACACTGTATTACTGGCGTTACAAGGCTACACACCAGGGTGTGCAATACAGCTGAGTCTGGTCTTCACATTTGCCCCTGATGGTAGGACCAGACTTTGCTGCAGACACTTATCAGGTTACAAACCCTGCAGGCAGCCCCAGGTGTAGCAATACAGCGGCACTCACACATAAGTGCAAACAACTAAACAAAGTGAGCTGGATACAACGGGTAATACAACAGCGACCTAAACAGGGAGTAATACAAGATCCACAGATCCAATAAACAGAGATAAAAAAAATACATACAATACAAAGTATACAAAAGCAGGGATTATGATAACACTGTATTCTAGACAGAGGCAACAGGAAACACTTGATACAATAGTACAAATAACAAAACACACTAACCACAAAACAAAGGTAAACCAAATGCATATGAAACCGGAGTACAGAAATACACACAGACATGGAGGGAAATTAAACACACCGCTCAGGTCAGCTGGTACATATAAACACATGTAAGAATAATTAGGAGGCTGGATAACTTGGAGCAGGTAAGGGAATCAACAACAACGACCAACAACCTGATCAGCCGGAGGCAGTCGAATATAGACAAGATTATCAGGTGCTGTTGATTAATCAAACGCATTGCTAACTGATTAAAAACTTATACCAGTCCATCCAGACTTAACAAGAATGATTCCTTGGACTAAGGGGTGGGGCTAAGTTCACAAGTAGGCGTGTCCTCTTAACAGTTTACAGTATAGGGCTATGTTCCCCCTCTCTCTCTGCTTACCCATCAGAACCTGTGTATTTTAACAAGGGCCAAGAAACTTTAGGTATGTTTGGAATATGCGATCCAGTGTTAGCGTATCCCTCTGAATCTTTTGCTTAAGGATCCGAATGGATCGTTGCCGGAAGTTTGGATCCCATGTTCCTCCACCCATCAGAGGTGGGAACGGGGACTTAACTTAGGGCCCATTAACCTCATGCACAACACAACTGTACAGAGTTTAATAGCTATTTAAGTGGTTTATTGTTTGTATTAATTGTTTTTGTATCTATCTTTGTGGATTGAAAATATTTCATACTGATATTGCTAGCTGACATTTAAGGAAAGCAAAAAAAAAAATTCCATAACAACCAAACTTGTATATTTATAATATGTTTATTACTTTACAGGCCTGGCAGGATGCTGGGATGACCCTTTCCACTACAAGCAATGAAGCTTGCAAGCTGTTTGACGCCACATTACATCAGGTAATAATTGCACGTCCATGTTCATTTGGGCTGCACCCACTTTTCAGAATTGTGCCACAAAATATAACTTTGCACACAATATGTTCTAAGCAGGATTACCTTTGGCTTCTGAATGAGCGTCCATAGTAGAGATAGTTCAATAACAAATGAAGTGCACAATTCTGGACGTTACAATTGTAAAAGTTCTCTCAGTGATAGTCACTGCAAAAGTAAATTTCTATATTTTTCTAAAGTGCACTTTGGAACAAAATACATTTTTATTAAATATGTTTTTTTTTTTTGAACCTCTTCCTCTAAATAACAGGTGTTGTAAAACTACAAGTTTCATCATGCTTTGAGAGACATCACCTATGGTGAAGCTGTGGGGTCATTCTGGGATTTGTAGTTTTGCAACAGCGGAAGTGCCAAAGTTTGCCTATGACTGCTTTAGACTCTTCTTTCTCCTCCCTGGTATAAGCGTAGACGATGGAGGTTCTTCTGTATTAAGCTTCCGGTTAAAAAATTGTGATCCTATATTGCATACGAGTGTGGGTAGTACACTCTCCTCGCATGTATGACACCCCCGTACCCTGGACCCTACCTTAACTCATATGCATTCGCCCCAGGTAAAAAGGACTAGTGCATAATGAAGGATTGTATGTAAGAGCTTAATCAAGCCCTTATTGTATGATTTAAATACCTCCCCACACCCGCCATGTGTGCACGCTAGGTTGTCCTGCCCTGACATCGGAGAGACTACCAGCACAGAATCCAGGATAGTACGTGGTGTGTTCCGATACGTTACCACCATGTGCACTCTTGCGTATGTACATATGCATTCTGAATACATAAATTGTCTGTTTTGCATAATCCTGGATCCGGTTACCTTGGTTACTAATTAGAACCTGTTTTCTGTATAATGTAAAGAGTTGATTGGATTTGATATATGGAGAATTATTCTCCTCCAGTTAGCATCCAGCTTTCTTGTACAGTCTGTAGAGACTCTATGATTGCCTGAGGGATGGAGCAGAGGTCGCTGCTGTAGGTAAGTGCCAGGCAGGGTCGCCATAAAAGGGAGGACAGCTGGGACTGCTGTCCCGGGCCCGCAGCTGTGGGCCCGCCATCATTTCAGGGCCAAGAACTTCCCCGCACACCGGCCAGGTGGTAAGGCGTGTCTGCAGGGCCCCGCCAATGTGACGTCACCAATGATGTCACGTGGGGGCGGGGCCCGACTTGTGTGTCCCGTGCCCCCAAAATTCTGAAGGTGGCAGGACTTTGCCCAATGAAAAACCGAGATATGGTCTAAAGACAGGAACTTCTATTTTAGAAAAGTGGAGTAATCAGTAAAATATATATTACATGGCAGTTGTTTTGTTATTGTATGTGACCTCATGCAAATTGTAATATATATGCGATTTTATCTTTCTACATCATCCTTTATTTTGTATTCTATAAACACAAGGTTAAATGGGCAGCCCGATATAAGCCCTGATTACTTAATAGGAGCTGCAGG
>WWET01001981.1:92537-119889 GCA_011038615.1 Limnodynastes dumerilii
AATGCATGCACAGGGCAAGTAAAGTCCTGTTATTTCATTGTCTTTTTCTAGTATATTACCTGGACAAATGACAAAACTCTGGATGGAATTGAAGGGTGTTTATCCAGAATTAAAGCTGCTGATCCAAATTTTGGTAAGTACCTATTAAGGCCAATTCTGTATAACATTACAGAGAAATGTATTTTGGGGGACTGTTAAAAGGAGTATGTAACCCCAATTTTTAAGCATATGCTGATAAAAGGACTATATTGCAGCTGCGATACGTGTGATATGCTGCAATTCTTTTTGCTCTGTAAACATAATCTCTTCTGCAGGAAGTGTCCTCTCTGTCCCAATAGGATTTATTCCAGATCAATCGTATCACTCCATCTAAGATAGCAATCTCAGATAGCGATGGGGGTTTTGCTCTATAAACCTAATTGTGGTTGTTAACGCAGCTTCTTTTGGATGTGTAAACGGCATTTAAATACACTGTATTTAATGTGGATATTGTAGGAGAACAAAAACCTTTTACTTTGATTCCATTGTATAAACAGTAGAGAAAAGTTTGTTAAAAACTTTTTCTCAACTATGAATAATGACCAAATTATATTGCCACAATGCAAAGAATCTTTTATGTTTTTGAAATAGAAATCTATTTTTACAGCATGTGGTATTTAAGCCCTTAAATATTACAGTTTTGTTCTTGTAAATTAGAATTAACTATCGTTTTTCTCTTTTTTCCAGTCATGGGTCATGTTCTTTCTAATGGTTTGGAACTGATCGGCACAGGTCGTTCTCCCTTAATTGATAAGGAATTGGCAAATGATTTGAAAACGATGTCTGATCTGTCCAAGAAGCAGCGTCTAACTGAAAGGGAACAGCTGCACGTATCTGCCCTTGAGACCTTCGCTAATGGGTACGTAATGAACCTCTCTGTCCATGTCTTGTAGCTGGTATGACATTTACACTCTAGAATGAACTTATTAAGGATTGTTTAGGGAACTGTAATGGCGTCTCTAACTCTTCAAACCATCACATGGCTATTTGTTGCTGATCGATGAGAAGCGCGGAAGATTGAGAGGAAATATCTTCAAATGACTTCACTGAAAGGGCGGTTGTTTATTGGAATAGGCTCCCATCTGAGGTGGTAGAGGCTAACACAATCGAACAATGTAAACATTCTTAGGATAAATATAAGGATATCCTAAATCTTAAAAACTAAATTCAGGGTCAATTAGGGTCTATGGTTAGTATCGTTTTTGGTTTTGTTTTGTTTTTGTTTGTTGTTTTAAACTTGGCAGATTTGTTTGGCCATGTGTCTTATCTACTGTCACTTTCTATGTATCTATGATGTCCTGTTAGTTTCTTCTTCTCCTTTTCTTATGTGTGAGAGATCATCTTGCATGTATGCTTGTGCTCTATCATATCAACTTTCATACAGCGAAGTTCTTGCTGAACAGTGTGTGAGACGCATTAGGAACATGAGTGCACAAACTTGCCAGCAGTAACTTTTTTTAGATGGGGATGAAGCGGGGAACCATTTAAATGCAATAAACAGAAAAGCCACTGTTTCTTTTTTTCTTATGACAACAGATGAGTGTGGCTATAATTTAATACTATTAACATTTTATATATTTATATATTATCTATCTTTTTATGTAGCAACCTTCCGAAAGCATCTGATCTCTGGGAACAGATCCTACAGAATCATCCCTTAGATTTGCTGGCAATGAAACTTGCCCATGATACGTATTTTTACCTTGGACAGCAAACGCAAATGAGAGATTCTGTCGCTCGTGTTCTTCCATACTGGACTCCAGATAATCCTCTAAGTAGGTACGTAAAGCGAGACTCTTGTCTTAAAGACCTACTGGTTGCATTTGAATAAAACAGACATTTTTTTAAGGTCACCTTTTTTCATGTCATGTAATATTCTGAACCAATCTAGTTTGATGTCTGTCACATGCATCATTTCAGCCAAAGGCAGTGTGAGGTTTTGAGGGCATGGCCTAATATTTCAAATGTTGGCCTAGATTTCTACAGAAAGAAACCGGACAGAGAAGGGTGATGCGTATATGGAAAGGCAGATTCAGAGGCACTGTAACACCTGCATAGGAATCGAGGACTGTATTCACACCTAAGAAACTCTGGCTTCTTAGGTGCGTAGAATTAAGAATTAAGCTACTATGCAAGCATAGTAATTACGTAATGCAAGTACCGCTTAGATAAGTAGATTGATGTACGTAGATTGGCTATGTGTGCAGTCTTTAAAGATTTCTTAAGAACAAAGAGGCGTGCCAGGGAACATTCCCCTCACACATAAGAGACTTTCGTACCCTGGACCTTACCTTAACTTTTTACTCATTGGCCCCACAGAAAATGGGGCCTGTGCGTAGATATAAATAAAGGACTTAACTAGGCGCTTACTGTACGGTTTAAATATATTCCACTGTACGTATAGCGGCTCATCCTGCTCCGTCATTGGAATGTCACACAGGGTACGGAAAAAGGCATAACTTAATTCTGGATCCGCTCTTTAGATTTAACATTAATCCATGTTTTATCATTTCTTATGAAGTCTTCTTCCATGTGTGTTATACCAATATTTCTGTACTGATATATATTAGACAGGGCTATAAGTTTGACAGAACTATAAGGTAGATAGTCAGCCAAATCCTGACCTATTATATTAGGAAAATTCCTGATTCGTATCTTACATGATCGCTGATACACAGTCTGTGACATGAGCACAATCCTCTGACCTGGCTTTGTACCTGTCTCTCTCATCTAGTTATGTGAAGGGCATGTATTCTTTTGGGCTTCTTGAAACCAACTTTTACGACGAGGCCTTAAAAGTGGCTAATGAGGTAAAGAAATGCCTAATGTCATCTCTCTCACTGATTCGCCCATTTCCTCACATCGGGGTAGATCCAGACCTACGGTTGTGTTACGTTTGTTAGCATAGAGTATTGAAGCTATTGTATGCACGATGCACTCCCCAGGCACTCCCATCTGACGGACGTAGTTTGCTGATTTACGTCTACTGAACCCTACCTTAACTCTTTCAAGCGTAACTGCGTGCGTACGTATCATCCTGACGGACGTAACTGCCTGACCCAGCCCATAGCGTACAATTGGCGATTTTACGTCAGCAGCTAGCGTAAAATTGCTAGCATACGCAGGTCTGGATCTGGCCCATCATGAATAATAGAGAAATTAATAATAGAGAAACTAGTGAATATTTATACCAAGTCTTCAGATACACAACTGTGTAATGTCTTGGTGGTGAAATTGCAATACTTCAGTAAACTTTTATTTTCATAGTTAAGCACGTTTACATACTTTGCACATCAGCTATAAACAGTAAACAATAAAACTAATTTTAATGTTAATATAATAATGATTAAAATAGTTCACAGCACATTGATTTATACCATCCACATAATTATATTAATTGTTTGGTATATGTTGTTATTATTATGATGTTGTAGGTGGTAGACACTAAGGGCCAGATTTACTAAGCTTCGGGAAAGGAAAAGTGGAGATGTTGCCCATAGCAACCAATCAGATAGTAGCTCTTTCTTTCCTATTATATACTTAAGAATGTCATCTAGAATCTGATTCGTTGCTATGGGCAACATCTCCACTTTTCCTTTCTGGCAGCTTAGTAAATCTGTCCCTTAAACTGCTGAATTAGCAGTCATATGTAGCTAACTGATGTTATTAGGTAGCTCCCAGTTAAGGTAACTTGGCCTTCACCTTATTTGCACAGTTATGCTGGGTACACGCTGGAGGCTTATCTGTTGTGCGGATCACATGATAACCGTCTCGAATGGGCTGTTTTCTACCAGCCTACATTGATGTGCCTGGGAAATCGATTGCTTCTGCCTTGCTGAGGGGAAGTCACAATGTAGGATCACACAAACAAGAAATTGACGAGCGCTAACCCAGTGAATAGAAAAATGTGGAAAAGTACACTCAATATATACAAAAAAAATAATAATTAAATATATAAACACTAAAATAAAATAAATATAAAAAAATAGCTCATACCATAGAATGCCCTGTGCTGGTAAATGGGTGCAATACCACAAAAACAATAAGAAAAGTAAAACCGCGCTATGTCTATCAATGGATGAGTCAACAAACAATTGAATGCAAGTGGTTCAAAACTAAAAAAACATATTAATTCGTACATAAAACCAATAGACGGAATATTCAGTCTCCACATATATAAAACACAATAGTGTATAACACTTAAAGGACAGAAGGCACTGCGCACTTATATAAATAAACCAGCTAGATATAATTATTATAAAACAATACAGCCCTCAGGGAACCACTTAGATTGAAAAGCGTGGCCTGAACGGTAGGTACACGAATACCACTGTAAAGAAAAAATAGCAGTCGCTGGCAATAGATAAATATAATGAAGCAGCAATCCATGGAATAGACACTGAATGATCTAATGGATACTCCATACACTAAAGTGCACTGATGAATGTCCAGCACTCAGACAACAAATTGAAGCAGCATTCAATAGAACGTCTATATAGGCACAACCTGTCATTTCCACACGCAGCGGTACACGGACCGCAGTAACAATAATGATGTAATAAAGCAGAGGTGGACATTCACTGATGATAATTACCGTACCATCGGCAGTAAGAAATCTTTGACGTCAACTCAACAATACTTATGTGTCGATGCTCAAAGCTGCTTGTGAGATCTGCCGTGGAGATGTCAGCCACGTGGAGGAGTTAATGTAGGATCATAACAAAAATCCCATTGTGCGCCCGGCTGTATTCCTAACTGTGGTCCTGCCGCTCTGTATGTAAGATCCTCTGTATGGTTTACTGCATGTAGTTTTGCTCTAGGCTCTGGCTGTGAACCAGACGGACTCCTGGTCAGTGCACACGGTGTCTCATGTGTATGAGATGAAGGCTGATCTAAAGGAAGGTCTGTCCTTCATGCAGAGAACCGAGAACAACTGGAAGGTAAGATGGAGCTGGTTTATAGCACATTGTTATAGTGTATACTGACTACAGCACTTTATCACCCGCATGTTATTACAGTTTTCACTGGTGATGTCATTATATAAACCTAAACCAAGACACCGCCATTTTCCATACACAATTCAGGCTGCTAGGCTTGTTGGTCTCTGCTTTGCTCCTATTGGCCAACATAGAAATCGGCCATGGAAGCGCCACAGCAGAGCGCCACCACCAGGCCCTCTCCTGAAACAGCTCTTTGTTCTGACTGCCTTGGGCCCCTCTCACCTCCGGGACCCGTAGCAGCTGTTCACCCTACATCCATGGTACTTAGGCCATTGCGTCTTTCCAATAAGAGCTCCCTAAAGCTTTTCTTCTAACTGAAGGTATGAGAAAGGCTCTATGGAAATGAAGAGTCTGGTCCGGATTCACAGATCCGAGTGAGTTGGTACCGGACGGATCCACACCTAACTCATCCGTCCCGCCCCCCGTTTTTAGGTACCTTATGAGTGCCATAAGGCTACCTTACCTCTCCATGCAATGTCCCCGGCTAATCTAAATCCCTCCCCCCTCCCACTTCTATCTATACACTCCCCGAGGCGTCATTACGCTTCTTTCTACTGAAAATACTCTGTGCAGTCTTTAAAGACCACACAGAGGCAGTCTACTACCTAACTGGTACGTCTATTGCTTTAATGACCTATTACGTATGCATAGTAGGTAATTTACTAAAGATCTGCACCTAAGAAGCGTCTGTTGCTTAGTAGGTGGGAATCCGGTCTTCTGTGTCTGGGTGGCTATGGACAGGTTTTCTTCTATCTCACCATCCTTCCCTCCCCTGTCCATAGCAATGTAATGAGTTGTTCCTGTTTGTCTTGTGTTTCCTTGTAGGACAGTGACATGTTGGCCTGCCATGTGTACTGGCACTGGGCACTGTATTACATAGAAAAGGTGAGACATGACTGTGCTAAATTACGCATTTATTCTGGATGCTCTTAGCCAAGACCCTGTCATACCATTCAGTTGTAATAACATTTCAATGTTTGAATTCACGTTTACGAGGGTGGATTAAATAAGTACCTGTGTTTGAAGACAGGCGGCGTTGCTGAGGAAAGTTGGTATTACTATCGTGTACTACCATCTTTCAAACTATGGCATTCCAAATTTCAGATTGATAGGTTAGTTTTGACTTGACAGCCAAAACGATTGGCCCGATGGGTGCCGCGATTGCTTACGGTAGACAACAAGCGGATTCGGCTGACAACTTCAAAGCAGTGTTTGAACCTCTTTAAGCGAAATTCGTAGGAATTTTTGCGTTGAGTCGTCACCGTTGATGAAGCCTGGATCCATTACTACGCGCCAGAGACCAAGCGACAATCAAAACAATGGGTTTTTCCAGGTGAATCTGCTCCGAAGAAGGCAAAGAAGGTCCCATCGGCTGGAAAGGTCATGGCTACGATTTTTTGGGAATCGAAGGGTATAATTCTTATCGACTTTTTAGAAAAAGGAAGCACGATCACGGGAAAGTATTACAGTGAATTATTGGACCGATTTGACGAGAAATTGAAAGAGAGAAGGTCCCATTTGGCAAAAAAAAAGGGCTGTTCCACCACGACAACGAACCAGCTCATCCGCAATTGTTGCAGCCAAATTGCATGAATTGCGCTATGAATTGTTGCCGTATTCGCCCGACTTGGCCCCCTGCGACTTCTTTCTGTTCCCTGCGACTTCTTTCTGTTCCCTAACCTGAAAATGTGGCTCTCAGGAAAAAAATTCTGCTCAAACGAGGAGGTCATCGTCAAGACAGAAGCCTATTTCAAAGAGTTTGACAAATCGTATTTTTAGAGGGTTTAAAGAAATGGCAAGAGTTGGGAAAAGTGTATGGCCGTGAAAAGAGATGATGTTGAAAAAAAAAAAATTTGTGAAAATTTTTTGTCTTCATTCTTAACAGACAGACGGCTAATACACAACCGTTTTTAGTCTCTGTTAATATCGATATGTGCGATCTAACGTCAGGACCCCCTCTTTTATAGGGAGAATATGAGGCTGCCATGACACTCTATGACAATCACGTAAGTGCACATTTACCATTGTAAACCTATTTATACGTGTATTAATCTTGCGACCAGACAGACGGTTTATAAAATTTTGGTCAGGTTGTGGATCTTGTCTATTTATATTACTTGCTTTCACATCCTGTGATCGTTGTTTAGGAATCCATTGGTTTTTCTATAAAAAAAAAAAAGAAACAGGATTCTTTTGCTGTCATCAGATGTAAAATTGAATCTGGGTACACACGTGTCCAACCTGTGTTCAATCCGACCTCTGACCATAGGTCACTCACACAACAGCTTGATTTATCCAATCGCCTGATCGGGGCAAATGATTTTTAAAACTAGCCAAGCTGACGGCAAGTACTTTTGCAAATGACATGACAGCTTGTAATAGATAATGAGCGCAGCCGATACATGTAGCATTGCTTGTTAATGCAGTGCCTTCTGTCCTCTACCATAGATTGCCCATTCTTGTTTTACAAGCGGAAGCATGCTGGACATTGTAGATAACTCCTCCCTGCTTCATCGATTACAGCTGGAAGGTACGGATTTACTTACCTACAGTAAGGTGAAGACTAAATCCAGCTTGGATACAGAGATACAGTTGTAGAGCCGCAAAGTTAACCACGCCCCTCTCGCGAATGGACAACCAATATCCAGGGCCTTCAGCACACAGATATGCCACGCCTACTGTACATTGTAATAAGACACGCTCACCTGTGATTGCAGGCCCTCTATTGGTAGACTCGTAACTCTTAAGTGTGAACGGGCTGCAATGGGTACCAATCATGTAAACTGAGGCGTAACTACAGGGGGTTCGGCTGCTACGGGGCCCAGAGGAGAGGGGAGCCCATGGCAGCTGCTCCTCCTGCATTGTAATCAGGCTGTCAGAGCCTGACAGCTTATAACAGAGCTTGGCGCTCCATGTATGATTGGATGTACATATAGTGCTGTAGCGCTCATCACTATACTCATACATGCAGCTCCGAGCGTTGTTTCAAGTTGTCAGCCTCTATTAGACAGTGGTCCCTGCCCAGCTCCACTCCCAGTCCTGTCTGGCTCCACGTTCCTCCCATCTAGACTTTGACCCTGTCACCTTGCTATGGGGCCAGGTCTGTCACCTTCTGCCTCTGCAGCTAGTACAAATGCGTGCTCATGCATAGAACATAAGAGTGACTCTGAATGCACAAATCGTTGAGGGAAATCAGATCTCTGGATCCTGCCATTTGATCCAATCCCATTTTTTTTAAATCATTGCTAATCATGTGACTTCCAACATATGGGGCCACACAGGCCATGAATCCCAATGCTTACACCTGGACCAAGCATCAGGATTGATCTATGTGTTTCCAGGAGGCACCGATATGAGACAGATTCCATTCCACTGTATTATTTAATGGTCTCTAAATCAGTGTTGCACTATCCAGATCAATGGACTGACGCGTTTCATCATGAGAAAGCCCCTATTTCTTTCACTATGTGTCCTCTGCAGGTGTGGATGTTGGAAATCGATGGAAAAATCTTGTCCAGGTCACAAAGAAACATTCCAATGATCACATGCTGCTATTCAATGACCTTCACTTCTTAATGTCATCCTTGGGGGCGAAGGACCATGAGATGGCAACGCAGCTTCTAGAGTCTTTGCGGGAGCTTTCTAAGTAAGCAACAGGCTTGTCCCAATAATGGGGTTTATAATAATAATCCTCCCTTCTCCTACACTTCTATCTGCACTAGAGAGATCCATAATAATGAGTCTTTAGTAGGGCCGGCCCTAGCCAAATTGGTGCCCCAGGCAAGATTTAGTTGGTGCCCCCTAGCAGAAAATCAACTCCAACATGACCCCTTCCATTAGGTACAGAATACTCCGCTCCTGAGCTTCCAACTGTCACTCACCTGGTTTAAATAATTAACTGGTGTTTGAATAACATCGTTCTCTTCAACAAAGGTGGTTTCCATAGTAATTGACAGTTGAAAGCTCAGGAGTAGAGCTGCTATTAAAGGGTCACAGTGGAGGTACAATGGTGCCTGTGCAGGCAGCTGACTGAAGATAGGCACCGCTCTGCTTTACAAGGGGGAGGAGTTGCTGCACATGTGCTGGGTTTCCTTTTATGACCCCCTCCCCCCCCCCCACCCGGAGACAACGTCCTTCAGTATAGAAATTTACCTACATTCCCATTGGCCCATCAGTATCATGGCCATAAATACCAGCAGCGTCACAATGATTCATTCTGAAACATTCTAATAAGACACTGCAGGGGGGAGAGAAGCCTCAGTTGTCCCCGCCGCAGCCTTCTCCCTACTGCACCAGTAAAAGTCTGGGTGTCCACATTTTTTATAAATAGACAGTCCATAAATTGTGTCGCCCCTCCCTGACCAGCTGCAACTATTGGTGACTCACCTATACTGCCTATAGCTAAGGCCGGCCCTGGGCTTTAGGTGTAGGGATTTGGAACACACTTTTTCTAGTGTACTACTTTTTGGGAGAAGGGTTATATTATTTTCAGTTTTTAAGTATTGTAACAATGCTAGATAAAAATTATTTGTAACAATGACATTATTTTGGTTGCCTAGTGTTTAGGATATACACAGTTAAAGGACTTAATTTCTTTGTTTTGTTGCTGTGTTCTCCTAAGCTAGTATAGTAACGTCCATTTCTCAAGACTCCAAGACGACTCCAATTGACATGTCATAAACTGCAAAAAAAATATCTGTTGTTGAAACTACTGAATGGGGATGCAGCGGCCACTGCGATTAGCTGATTGTCGACCCTGATACAGCTGACAGCTTAATCTCAGCAGTATCAGGGCTGAAATGGTTGGAATAAGGAATATTCCTATTGTGAATGGCCCTATTTTGACTAAGTACCTGTTCCCAATAGCAGCTAGGATAGGGTTATAGGGCCGCATTCAGAGATCCGTTTTCACATGCAGTTATTGTGCGTATTTTTAGGTACAGTAGAACTGCACATGCGTAGTAACTATTTTTAAGCAACTTACGTTGAAAATACGCATGTATGTGCTGTAGGAACGGATGTGAATCGCACGTAAGGAGATCCGAACGGATGGGCGGGTTTTAAAGACTAACTTGAAAATTTCCATTAAAGTGGGTGGGGAGAGACATTTAAATGCACGACGGAGGGCGCGGTTATCAAGAATCGCACACACGGAAGACATATACGCACGTAAATACACACTTAAAAATCAGAGTGGTCTATGGAGGTGTAAGTCTATGACTGCACAGACGGGAGAGGGGAGTCTCGTGGGTGTTGGTGGGTGTGGCCTTGCTACGTGCGTGGGTATCATTGCGTACTTATCAAAAAGGGATCTGTAAATACGGCCCATAATGCGGAGGGTTAAGGTTAGGCTGATAGAAGGGGAAGGCTAGGGTTAGGCTACAGGACAGCGAGGGTTAAGGTTAGAGTTAGGGGAGGATTGTCGTCATTGGAATTTCGAACATCCTCCAGGCGCTAGAGAAATGCTGTCTCGATGGAAACGGCTGCGGAATGACCACTGTCGCCGTTTCACTGCTGGGGTGTGATCCGTTGCCAATCAGGCATCCGGAATCGGCAAACCACACCCTTTCACAGTGTCCCCTGATGAACATTAAAAAATGACTTTTATTTTCAGATCGCCGGGTGAAAACTACCAACATTCGCTAATCGGTGACCTCGGCCTCCCGCTCTGCCAGGCGCTTGTAGAGTATGAAAGTGGTAATTATGACAAGGTTGTAGAGCTGATGTTTCCCATCCGATACAAGCTGAAAGACATTGGAGGCAGTAACGCTCAGGTAAGCAGTAATCATTGTCCATAACTCATTTATTTTAAAAGATATTACTTCAAATATGACTTTTTCAAATCACAATGTGTAAAGTGAACCATAAAATGACAGTAGCGGCAGCCATTTTATGGGTTAAACCTATATTCAGGTTAGATATGCACAAAGGATTAGTGACATCGGGCCTGATCCAGACCTACGCCGATGCGCTGTGCTTACTAAAGCACAGCGTATCGGCGTCCACTCTCCCCGACACTCCCCCTGTGCGGGCGTATTTCCCATTGCTTACGCCGGCTGAAGGCTACCCTAACTTCAGCCGGTGTAAGCAATGGGTAATACGCTCGCACACAAGCGTACTACCGCTAAGCCCTCCCTCCCTCATTATATTACCTCCCTCCGCCCACCTTCACTAACCTTAACGTAGGGACGCTAGGGGGACGCCCCCTCCAGCGTCCCTATGCTGTTCCTACGGACGCCCGATGTTGCCGTAGCTACGCCGGGCAACATCTTTTCAGCCGATCTTACGCTTATCAGGTCTGGATCAGGCCCATCTTCACTGGATCCTGGAGAATGGATAGGCTGCACTGAATATTGGTTCAGCTTGAAAAATGGCTGCCTATTTGGCTTAAGATGGCTTAAGATTTAAAGGCAAATTGAAATGGAACTATAATTTAAGAAACAAAAACACCAATAAAACTTAATGGGTGACCTAAGAGACAAACCAATGCAGGAAGAATGCTTTCATCTTTTTTTCATTTGTTCATATCTGTAACTGTTATTTCAATGCAACATATTTGGTGATGTAGCTAACTCTTCAGTATTATATGTTCATTTAACAGCTTTACTTTAGTCTCTTTTATATAACATATATTGAGCACCTTAACTATATAACGTCCTCACACAGAAATTCAGTGTATTTATGTAAGCATGGTACATCCTCTGTTTTTTATCACTGCATTCTGTTTTACAGAGGGATGTCTTTAACCAAGTTCTCATTCATTCTGCAATCAACAGTAACACAAACTCCTGTCAGAAATTAGCCAGGTATAAAACATATTTGAGATCAGTTTTTAGTGAATCTTTCATTGGAACATTGGGTCTGTTCCAGACCTACGCTGGCTGGCGTTAAGACGCCAGCCAGCAGCGTAAGATCGGCTTAAAAGCCGATCTGCGCATGCGCCAGCCAGATGTTGCCCGGCGTAGCTACGGCAACACCCGATCATGGATCGGGCGTCCTTAGCAGTGCTGTAGTAACGCTGGAGGGGGCGTCTCCCAGCGTTACTACGTTCAGGTTAGTGTAGGGAGGCGGGGGGAGGGAGGGTAATGAGGCTGGGAGGGCGGCGTTATCGTAGTAACGTCACCGTCCCAGCGTAGTTACACTCCCTTACGCCGGCTGAAGTTAGGGTAGCTTGTCGGGGGGAGTGAGCTGCTGTTACGCTGAGCTGGATCAGGCCCATTATTACCTTTCTACTCTAATCATTGACATTCATGTGCAACTCCCTGATGGGGTAAATGATTTCCAGACTGATTCAGAACAACACACTACCAGATCCAAATTGGAAACACAGTTTTTTGTGTGTGCAGACAACTTAAAGAAAGACTATGCTAAAAAACAAAACCTTTGTCATTTGTGGTCTGGATCCAGACTTGTGAAAGACAGAGGATTTATGTAAGCTGTTTGTGTAATTCGGACTTTGCGGGTGCACAGCGCATTGGAACCGTACGGAATTGGTTTCTGTATGGTCAGGGTTCTATATGTCAAAGCGTGAAAGTACTTTACACATTTGATGATACACAGCGTGGGTGGGGACAGGGGCGTAGCTAAAGGTTCATAGGCCCAGGTGCAAAAGGTCAGCTTGGGCCCCCCCACATAGAGGCTGTTTGAGGTGCACTACCGTAGTGCCAGTGGAGCGCAGCGCACCTAAAAAATCCTGTATGATCAGGTCCACAGAAGACAGACGAGTGACAGGCTGGTGCCCCCAGTATCCCTCATCGTGTGTCCAGTTCCCCCAGTATCCCTCATAATATATCCAGCCCCCCAGCATCCCTCATCATATGTCCAGTACCCCAGTATCCCTCATCATATATCCAGTTCCCCCATTATCCCTCATCATATGTCCAGTACCCCAGTATCCCTCATCATATATCCAGTTCCCCCATTATCCCTCATCATATGTCCAGTACCCCAGTATCCCTCATCATATATCCAGTTCCCCCATTATCCCTCATCATATGTCCAGTACCCCAGTATCCCTCATCATATATCCAGTTCCCCCATTATCCCTCATCATATGTCCAGTACCCCAGTATCCCTCATCATATATCCAGTTCCCCCATTATCCCTCATCATATGTCCAGTACCCCAGTATCCCTCATCATATATCCAGTTCCCCCATTATCCCTCATCATATGTCCAGTACCCCAGTATCCCTCATCATATATCCAGTTCCCCCATTATCCCTCATCATATGTCCAGTACCCCAGTATCCCTCATCATATATCCAGTTCCCCCATTATCCCTCATCATATGTCCAGTACCCCAGTATCCCTCATCATATATCCAGTTCCCCCATTATCCCTCATCATATGTCCAGTACCCCAGTATCCCTCATCATATATCCAGTTCCCCCATTATCCCTCATCATATGTCCAGTACCCCAGTATCCCTCATCATATATCCAGTTCCCCCATTATCCCTCATCATATGTCCAGTACCCCAGTATCCCTCATCATATATCCAGTTCCCCCATTATCCCTCATCATATGTCCAGTACCCCAGTATCCCTCATCATATATCCAGTTCCCCCATTATCCCTCATCATATGTCCAGTACCCCAGTATCCCTCATCATATATCCAGTTCCCCCATTATCCCTCATCATATGTCCAGTACCCCAGTATCCCTCATCATATATCCAGTTCCCCCATTATCCCTCATCATATGTCCAGTACCCCAGTATCCCTCATCATATATCCAGTTCCCCCATTATCCCTCATCATATGTCCAGTACCCCAGTATCCCTCATCATATATCCAGTTCCCCCATTATCCCTCATCATATGTCCAGTACCCCAGTATCCCTCATCATATATCCAGTTCCCCCATTATCCCTCATCATATGTCCAGTACCCCAGTATCCCTCATCATATATCCAGTTCCCCCATTATCCCTCATCATATGTCCAGTACCCCAGTATCCCTCATCATATATCCAGTTCCCCCATTATCCCTCATCATATGTCCAGTACCCCAGTATCCCTCATCATATATCCAGTTCCCCCATTATCCCTCATCATATGTCCAGTACCCCAGTATCCCTCATCATATATCCAGTTCCCCCATTATCCCTCATCATATGTCCAGTACCCCAGTATCCCTCATCATATATCCAGTTCCCCCATTATCCCTCATCATATGTCCAGTACCCCAGTATCCCTCATCATATATCCAGTTCCCCCATTATCCCTCATCATATGTCCAGTACCCCAGTATCCCTCATCATATATCCAGTTCCCCCATTATCCCTCATCATATGTCCAGTACCCCAGTATCCCTCATCATATATCCAGTTCCCCCATTATCCCTCATCATATGTCCAGTACCCCAGTATCCCTCATCATATATCCAGTTCCCCCATTATCCCTCATCATATGTCCAGTACCCCAGTATCCCTCATCATATATCCAGTTCCCCCATTATCCCTCATCATATGTCCAGTACCCCAGTATCCCTCATCATATATCCAGTTCCCCCATTATCCCTCATCATATGTCCAGTACCCCAGTATCCCTCATCATATATCCAGTTCCCCCATTATCCCTCATCATATGTCCAGTACCCCAGTATCCCTCATCATATATCCAGTTCCCCCATTATCCCTCATCATATGTCCAGTACCCCAGTATCCCTCATCATATATCCAGTTCCCCCATTATCCCTCATCATATGTCCAGTACCCCAGTATCCCTCATCATATATCCAGTTCCCCCATTATCCCTCATCATATGTCCAGTACCCCAGTATCCCTCATCATATATCCAGTTCCCCCATTATCCCTCATCATATGTCCAGTACCCCAGTATCCCTCATCATATATCCAGTTCCCCCATTATCCCTCATCATATGTCCAGTACCCCAGTATCCCTCATCATATATCCAGTTCCCCCATTATCCCTCATCATATGTCCAGTACCCCAGTATCCCTCATCATATATCCAGTTCCCCCATTATCCCTCATCATATGTCCAGTACCCCAGTATCCCTCATCATATATCCAGTTCCCCCATTATCCCTCATCATATGTCCAGTACCCCAGTATCCCTCATCATATATCCAGTTCCCCCATTATCCCTCATCATATGTCCAGTACCCCAGTATCCCTCATCATATATCCAGTTCCCCCATTATCCCTCATCATATGTCCAGTACCCCAGTATCCCTCATCATATATCCAGTTCCCCCATTATCCCTCATCATATGTCCAGTACCCCAGTATCCCTCATCATATATCCAGTTCCCCCATTATCCCTCATCATATGTCCAGTACCCCAGTATCCCTCATCATATATCCAGTTCCCCCATTATCCCTCATCATATGTCCAGTACCCCAGTATCCCTCATCATATATCCAGTTCCCCCATTATCCCTCATCATATGTCCAGTACCCCAGTATCCCTCATCATATATCCAGTTCCCCCATTATCCCTCATCATATGTCCAGTACCCCAGTATCCCTCATCATATATCCAGTTCCCCCATTATCCCTCATCATATGTCCAGTACCCCAGTATCCCTCATCATATATCCAGTTCCCCCATTATCCCTCATCATATGTCCAGTACCCCAGTATCCCTCATCATATATCCAGTTCCCCCATTATCCCTCATCATATGTCCAGTACCCCAGTATCCCTCATCATATATCCAGTTCCCCCATTATCCCTCATCATATGTCCAGTACCCCAGTATCCCTCATCATATATCCAGTTCCCCCATTATCCCTCATCATCCTCTATAGAGGTATTGTATGGGACGATGGGGATCCCTCCTTAGACGTCTTGTATGTGAAGATAGGTATCCTTCTATAGAGGTCTTGTATGTGATGATGAGGATTCCTCTATAGAGGTATTGTATGGGACGATGGGGATCCCTCCTTGGACGTCCTGTATGTGAAGATAAGTATTCTTCTATAGAGGTCTTGTATGTGAAGATAAGTATCCTTCTATAGAGGTCTTGTATGTGAAGATAGGCATTCTTCTATAGAGGTCTTGTATGTGATGATCCCTCCATGGAGCTCCCAATTAAAGATGAGGATTCCTACACATGGGCCATGTGTACATATAATGAGTGCTAGCTGCTGTCTCTATGAGAAGGGTAATTATAGCATTCTCTTTATACATTCTCTGTTCTATGTTTCCTGTGCAGGACTACAGGAGAAGATGTCTTTGGGATCATGCTGCCTCTTATTACCAACACCACCGGAGATAAGCTGGGGAAATCGGCAGGAAACTCACTGTGGCTAAACAGAGACCGGACGCCCGTGTTTGACTTTTACCAGTTCTTTGTGCGACAGAAAGACAGCTGTGTAGAGAGGTGAGTGCTGGCGTTTACCAGTGGCCTTTAAATGTTTTTAGCTCCATTTTATAGGTTTAGATCTGCTACATAAAAATCATCAGATGCTTTCAACAATTTACTAAGTGGTAAAATACAGAGGTGGAACTAGCGAGTTGTGGGTCCAGGTGAAAAAAAAATATGCTTTGGCCCTAATGATATCCCATGTAACCCAGTGGAGAGCGTTGGCGATGTGTTGATGACGGCTGTGGGCCCTTGTGTCAGCATATACTATGCTAATAAAAGTGCAATATTTTAGTCATTCAATTATATACCTTCGGGGGCAGCTAATGGACAGCAAGAAATCTGCAGACTACTAAGTTCTCTTGCACATTGAATTGGGAAGTGCAAGGTCTTGAAATGATCTGCAGATAAATACGCCCCCTAGTGACGTATGGCAGTGCCTGCACTCTGATTAGTCTTATATGTGACATGACGATGGCTGTGATATTAATTCTGTTCTTAAAATATTTTGGTAGGTAATGGTGCCTATATAATACTGTTATATACGTTTTTAATAATCTAACTTCTGCATTTTCTGCCCAAGTTGTTTGCATTCAGAACATGCATTGTTTTGTGTCCCATTTTAGTAGAATGTTTGTGATTTTTTTTTTTCCTTTATTATCAACACTGATTTTCTGAGAAGACCTCCAGAACTATATACATGAGGTTAGTGGGGGAGGGGAAATGGTATAAAGATCTGTATTCTTGCTGTTTCTATACATAGTATAGGTTATGTGGTCAGCATACATCAGGATCTTAGTTGTGTCCACTGCTGCTCTGATTCTTGTAGCCATTATTTAAAACAAATTAGGTGAAGAGAAAATCACAATAATTAGATGTAGAAGCAAATAATCGATCTCTGGCATTTCTTTTATTAACATGTTTCCTTCTTGGATAACCAATCATTTGGTTTTCTAGGTTCCTAAAGCTCTTCACGTTTCTCCCGCTCGCTGAGATCGAGCACCTCATGCAGCAACACGCCAAGGAGCCCGAGAAGCGCTTGCCGCAGAAGAGACTGGCCGCGGAGGTGACCAAGCTCGTCCATGGCAAAGAAGGGCTGGAGTCCGCCAAGAGGTGAGCGTCATCTGCAGCGTGCTTTCTGATTGGCTCCTCGTGTCATGTAGAGCTTCCATGACATTTGTCATAGGGACAACAGGACTTTCCCCTTATTAGGAAACATGATGTAACACAGAGTATGAGCCTGTACATGTGTTTAGATGGTTATGGCTCTAAAAACCACTGACAATCGTGTAATCATAGAAGCAATGGGGATATATTTTCCAGTAACTAACCTGCATTTCTATCTGTGTGATAAATACAGAAATATCAGTTACACACATTTGCAAATATATGATAAGCCACCAGCCACGGTGAAGGCTTATCTGATGTAGGTCTTAACTATGGGCTCTATTTAGTAAGAATGCCTGAACGTAGCTCAGGCAAGTTCGAATTCGCTCTCTTTGAACTTCTTAGTCAAAGGTACCCAATATAGCTTCTATGGACCAACACCCCCTAATGGATTCTGGTGTCAGACTTGCTTCCATACAGTCAAACAATCTAAAAACAACCCAAAAATCTAATCTAGCTCTTATAAACCTATGAGAAAATAAAATAAATTTTTTTAAATTAATTTTTTAATAGGTTTATAAGCGCTAGATTCGGTTTGGGTTGTTTTTTTGATTGTCTAGCTATATTTTTGGGGAGGTAGAATCCCATACCTGAATTAATCCTGCTGCTCAATTAGCGCTAGATTTCTCTATATCCTATTGTTGCTTCCATACATTGTTAAACTGGGTACACACTTAAGAAATCTACAACGGATGGACACTTTTTACTGTGTTTTTGAACTTCTGAAATACCTACACTTATATTTTCTATTGTGTCTGTAACATTGGGTAGACGCTTGTGATTTTTAAAATAATGCAACATCTGAAATGATAGTGAAGTCCAAAGTTGCTTAACAATGTCAGCAGTACACACTAAAACAATCCAGCGCTGAGAGCGTCCCTATTATTCCCCATAAGCCTGATCCTGCCTCCTGTAACAATCAGAGTATAGAACAGGAGGAAAAGCTTTTTCTCATCAGTCAGCATACACACCCATCAATGCAGAAGACATTGGGTTGGATCCAGACTTAAGTGCTTGAAATGAGTTAGTCCTGGGCTAAACCATGTTGATTGCAGGGGAGTCATATTTCATCTGTTGCAAACAGTATTAGAGTTGAGAGGTGATGTTTCCCAGCCCAAGTCTAAATAACAGTGTGATAGTAAAGCTGGTCAGTATCTGTGTGCAGTAAGCAATTCAAAGACATATCCCTGCATGCAAAGAATACAATTACCTTGACTTCCCCTGCAATCAATATTGTTTAGGCCAGGAGTAACTCATTTCAAACACTTAAGCCTGGCTCCAGTCTGGTTTATTAGCTCATCACATATAACTAGAGACCGGCTATCCCTTAAAGATGACCGCCCTCCCCCCTCTCTCTTCTTAGGTGCACCCAGGCTCTATATCATAATAGCATTGAGGCGCTAGGAGCAATGTCTGACCAGGAGCTACAAGAACTTTTCCAGGAGGCCCCTTTTGCTGAACTGATGCTTGAACCAGGCACCAGGGTGCTAGATGCGTGTTCAAGAGTATCAGCCATCCCAGACGGTGCCCGTGGGTATGTATTTTGTAATATTTTTATGCCATGGCTATTCCAACCTTCTAATGTGATGACAAAATCACTGCTGTGTTTCATAAGTACAGGGAGATTGCATTGCACATGTAGTCAGCTGTGTTAAGAAATCTAGCAGCAGATTGGTTGGCCTCCTGACCAATGAGATTCCACATTTACCTCCCTTCTGACGGGTACAAGTTACTGATTCAAAGGGTCATTTCTAAATTCCACCTGTCCCGTCTGTTGCAGGTTTGACGTCATCAGCAGTGGTGGCGTAAGCTTCAACCATATTAAGGTGACAAACCCTGATGAGGTCCTGGTGGCCGGTCAGCACATTCTCCACAATGGACTGTCCCTTATTAAAGTGGGAAAGAAGAATTTCTACATTGTGAAATGGCTGCAGTTGTGACCGTGTCTGGAGACCGCGGAGGGTTCTACACAGGACCTGTTCTTTATTCTCACTGAGTGAGACGTGCTTTGTACATACATTGACTTATACTCCTTTTCTAATAAATACCTAGATCAGAGATCACACCATGGAACATCTCTGCTCTGTTCCACCCAATCCCTCAAGCTCCTTCTGTGATTCAGCAATGTGGCCAATAGACAACTGTGGATATTTGATTTGTTACCTGTGAGGTTTAGGGTCCAGTAAAATGAGTGTGTTGTACCGATCTACCACTTGCAGGTCATCAAAAATATTCTTTAGTACCGCCTTGGGTAGCTTTTGAATAAGTTACATACACCAGCCTAGTAATCTCTAGCTAAGCCACTAGGGGGCAGTGTTCCACTGAATTACTTGGCAGTTACTTGTAATAAATATACAGCACTAAATCACTTAAAGTGTTGATAGAATCAGTTCTGTTATGTACCAGTTCCCTACAAGTTTTATAGGTGCCCCCAGTACCTCTGCTGCTGGATTAGATGAGACAGACAGCCTGCAGGTTATTGTAGGGTGATGGGAGCATGCTGGAGGTGTAGTTTTAGAACACCTGGAGTGTTCTAGAACATAAAAGAAACATGTTGTCTATATAATATGCAAAAGCCATTTTTCCCCAGCCTGCACCTCTTTCCATTACATGGTTGCTCAAGCTTAGGCTAACAGTGTGCCTAGCAGGTGTGCAATTATGAATCCTTCTAGTCTAAAGCCTGTCATAAAGACGGGAACAAAACTAGATTAGACGTTTCTGCTATTATCACAAACAACATATAGTGTGAGGTGTGTACAGTGTATACAATGTGTGTGATGTACAGAGCTGTCTATGCAGTGCGTGTGTGTGCAAGAGGTGTACAGGATGTCTAGTGTATATGCATATGAGGCTGTGTATAGTGTAGAAAGTGAGTGTGTGTGAAAGGTGTGCAGGCAGTGTCTAATGTATATAGGGAGCGTCAATGTCCTGCGCTGTCCTCATCCGGGACATGTGGCTCCTGTCTGCAGCAGGTGAGTTCCTGGGACACCGGCTCCTGTCGCTTCCCCCGGGGTAAGAGGCCTGATCTTAACACTGAGGACCTCAGGACCACGCTAAACATTCTGAGGGTTACTGGCGGAGCACGTGGGAGGATGGAGGGCAGTTCTGCTCCTGACCCCTGCACATGCGCAGTAGCGTTACAACAGTGTGTGTATAACGGTGAGGAGCAGAATGGCTTTTATATACATAGATTAGGCCCTGATAGAACAGGCTGGGACGAAGTTCCACAACAGCTAGAAACGCAAAATAAACTACGATGTCTGGAGGTCTGAGGAGCGAGTCAGAGAAACAGACTTTCTGCACCACCATTTTATTTACAATGATAAACACAAACATTTCAGGACATACATTAGGTCTCCGTACGGACAAGTGGCTGCAGTGGATCTACCCGCCGGCTGCAGGCAGCGGTTCCCCTCCGGTACAGAAGCTGACATTACAAAACCTCCCGCTCGGCCTCCAGGTCCCTTTATACAACTCTATTGAAGGCTCAGGAGGTAGAGAAATAATAGACATGTACTAAAGCACACTGAACATACACCAAGCTTAAAAATGAACCTTCCTTGTGTGTGAGGAACGTTTTGGTGCAAGAAATGTGTTTAAATTATTCTTTACCCAAATCAAAACACAAGAAAAAAAAATACAAGCCGATCTTTTGTCTTTTTACATACGCTTTGTGTAAAACAAAATGGCCGACACGTGTCAGGAAGTGAAGTCATGGTAGAGATAAGCCTGACTAGGTTTTTTCCCGGCAATTTAGGAGATCTGACAGAAACGGAGTACTTCCATGTTAAAGAAATAGCCAAACGCAACATTTTACGAGCCCAGGCTGGTAGCCATGTTAAGGGCTGATTCGTGGGTTGCATTCATCTGAATATATAGAGATGTCACAGACTTGATTGATTACATTATCCTGATTAGCAAGCCCACACAAAATGGCTGATACCCTGTCACAACTTATTGGCAACCAATCAAAAGCCAGCCAGACACCGGGGAAAGTAGTTGGGTCCTCTTCCCCTGCACTTATTTTAATAGGATAGGACAATGTTCACCCAAACTATCAGCAGGGGCGTTCGTTTTAGGCCATGCCACTCTCTAGAAACAGCCCTCAGCTGGAGTGAGAATGGTAGACTTGCTCTCATCCTTTAGCCTATAGTACGGGCTGGACATTATTCCAATATTCAGGATTTTATTGGATTTTTACAGTTGTTTAAGAAAGTCCAATACACCAATGATCAATGACGATGATAAAAAAACAAACATCACGTGACCCAAGTAAACCAATCACAAGTATTTTGCTCATGGAACAGTTGTGTGAGTGAACGACTAAGGATTTCCCAGCATGCTTTCGTCCCACCGTCACAACAGTTGGCAAGCTTGAATCACAACAGGAAATCGGGATGGGGAAAATATTTGGACGTAATATTTATTATGTGAATTGTATACGTTAACCTTGCTAAATACAGCTGGTTCCCTCCAGGACTTCGGTTTCTTCCTACATATATTGTATACAGCTTTGATCTATAAATTAGATTCTACCATGTATACCCCGGCTGGTAATCGCCTTTCAGTTCGCAAGTTGAATGACTTTTCCATGAGTGGTGAGGGGGGATGGGGAGGATCTTCCGGTCACCAGAGGTGCGTCTCCCGGATCTCGGCGATGATCTGGCTGGCTCTCTGCAGTGCCTGGAGGAAAAGACGGCTGTTAATCGTAGTGGAAGGGCAAGAGAAAAATCTACATCACTTCGAGTAGACACAAGGGGCCGGATCCTCAACTATGGCCGAAACGATACGTAGATTACGTACAATAGTTACACCGCATGCGCAGTAGCTATCTTCCGGCAAATTACGGCCGTGTGTGTAAGACGCCTATAGTTGAGGATCCGGTCCAAGGTGTGGCTCCAGCTCACTAGTGTAGAACTACAAGAAGATGCCTGCTAGTCTACCTATCACCATGATGCACAAAAGAACACTACCCTAATCCGACTTGCTTTTAAATGCCAGTCCATATTTTACATGCTGTCCGAGACGTAATGTTACCAGCAGGAAAAATAAACATATACAGGAGGAGGAGCAAGAAGAGGGAATCAGATCACTAGTCTCCCGTCAGGTGGGGGAACACACCATCAGGGGGAGCTAGTGCACCATGATAGATTGTCTGGAGGAGAAGGACGGGGACCCTACACTGAAATCAGAGGCGAAAGGCAATGGCTCCCTCCATAGGCAGCGTGTAGATAATCGGATATAGCTCTCCATATGCTGTCTTGTCTGTTGATGAGCCTACTATATATGCAGGAACCAATCACAACGCGGAATATCAGGACACGATTCTGTACCTTCAACATATCTGCGGCCTCCTTCCTGCGCTGCGCCATGTCCTCCGACTCGGTCAGAAGGTCCTCCAGCAGCATGGATTTATACAACTGGCCCACAAGTTCACTCTGTAACGTGTCCTTGACGTGGTTCACTAGGAAATGCATGACGGCCTTTGGCACACTGTCGGGAGACGAGACGCTTCGTGAGACCCTGCAGTAACGTCGCTGGATGAGAGGCTCTGCCTGAACGCCTCAGCTCACCTGTCTTGTATGTTCTTCCTCACGATCAGGAAGTAGGATTTAATTAAGCGCTCGATCACCTCGCAGTCCCGCTGCTCGCGAGCAGAAAGCTTTCTGGCAACAGGCACAGGCTGAAAAAGTTATGGGGACAGGTGAAAGTGCTGTGGAGGAAAGCAGATCAGACTACAACTGAGATGGTCACTGTATGAGAGGCGGCTGCGCTGCACGACACGCCCGGGAGGCGGCTGCGCTGCACGACAGGCCCGGGAGGCGGCTACTCACCACATCCAGCAGATTCACGGCGTGGCCCCTCTGAGGGCTGGAGACATTCGGGGCTGGTTTATACTTCTCTTCTGATAAGGGGTCATCGCCTTTAGAGGTTCGCAACATCCCCCTCCAGTTACCGGTACCCGCATCTGGGACGCTTTCTCCAGCATTTGCTGCAGCGAGCGCCTAGAGTGACAGGAAACAATAGGGATTATGTGATACGCACATTTTGAATGGATGCTTTGTATACATACCACATAAACGAAGGTTCCCTAAAACAACCCAGCAGCAGATCATCATATAAAGTGTAAAACTACAACAAAAAATATCCATCACTAGATTTCTCTTTCTAATAACTAGACAGACTACAGAATTACCAATCACGGTCACATGATCTATATTAACGGAGCCTCTAATCATTAGGCTGGTGCTTAGAAGAATCACATTTCCCACAGCCTAATATTATCGGGGCCAGATAGACATACATCCGGATTCTCACTTCCGAATTTGTCTTGATATGAACGTGGTTTTAGGTGCAGAGCAACTACGCACGCCTAGTAACTCTTCTATGCTATCTACGTAACGTTACATCTTTATCTTAAAGACCGCATTTATACAATCCACATAACGTAAAGATACGTAGATAGCGTAAAAAAATGACTAAGCATGTGTAGTTGCTCTGCACCTAAAACTACGCTCATAAGAAGAGAAATTTCGGAAGTGAGAATCCGGAGCATATTTACTAACACGAGGAAGAAGCAGATGCACCAAGAGACCTGGTACTGACAATAGAAACACAAATACATGATGGTAATCAGGACAGCTGGTTATTACATGATCAATAACAAGGGTGAAATCCTACACAGGGACTATTACAGACAATGATCCGGTAGATTACATTGTAACCCCAAGTTTTGAGGGCTAAACGTGTCATGGTCACAGGAGGGGTGAAATCGTAACAAATCTCCCGCATGGAGGTCACTACAGAGCTTGTCAAAAATTCATGGCACCGTACAGGTTCCTTCACTACCACAGGGCCACATCAACAGCAACCAATCACAGGGAGTCACTGCCAGGCTGCCATACGGTGCATTGTAGAGTCTCAGGCATTCCATGTTCTGCCGAGTACAATGCCCTCTGTGCCACACAGACATAAAGCAACACTACAGAAAGAAATGCAAGTATGAAGCATGCAGAAAACAGCCGGTGAGAACATGCCAACAAGACAAGACTCTGCCATTCTATGCTGTGAAACATGCAATATGGTCATAGCGGGCACAGACCTTGCCATCAGTCTCAGCAGAAGAAGCGGGGGGCGGCTCCAGAGCGTCAGATACCAGAGGCCCTGGAGCTTTAGTGGGCGGCTAAAGGAAGAAAAAGAACCACAAGAGTTGCAGAGTTTACCAAGAACACACACGCACACACACACACACGCACACACAATCAGCACAACCTTCCCCCTCGACCTCCAAAATCTAATGTAAGCCATACACTATATCGATTATCAGTCACAGCAGGAAGAGCCCAACATGCTGTGACCGATCATCCAGGATGCCCTAGCAGCTGATTGGCTGCATGAACCTCCTGTCAATCTCAACACTGACTGGCTGCACAGGCCTCCTGCCAATCCAGGCAGGAGAGCTGCAGATGATTGGCTGGCTGGCTGGCCCGATAGATCTGTCCCCTAATGTGTGACATCTCCAACTCCTTGCTATAGTTTCCCCACCTCCCTGACTCCATCATTCATTCAGCAAGTGCAGCAGTAAAAGCAATGTCATTACATTATTACCACCGTCCTTACTGCTCGTTATTTTATAACTCCAGCCAGGAGGCGAGGCACGGGTTCCCATAACTGGAGAATGCCGCACACTAAGCGATATCGCTAGCTCGTGTCCGTTATGTCCGAGGAAGAACTTAACAAATCCAAAACGTTTTGGTCGTTTTATACAGTAGATCGATTATTGAACCGATCTCCCGATCATTGGATGATCTGACCAATAATTGCTCTAGTGTATGGCTGGCTTTATTGTAGAATGGTTAGGTAACAAGGAGCCCAAAAGACAAGTAACTCCCCAGTAAGTCCTGTAAAGTACAAGATCTCTCACACTCGCTGCACAAATCCTGTACTAACACCGGGAAGTCTCGTCCGTGTAACACTATAGCAGAAGCTTAAAAGCTCAAAGTCATTGGGTTAGATCCAGACCTAAGTACGACAGCAAAGTTACGCATGCTGTAATCTGGCTGTATGTACGTTCTGCACAAGCGCACGGCAGATGTGCGTAACTATGTACAAAGGGGCGTGTCAACCCTACGCTAGCAGAAAATACACAATGTAGGTGAGGGAGCCATTGGAATTGTACAGTATGGGTTGGATAAGGCAGGTACGTACGACAAGCCGACATGTACGAACGCAGATACGCAAGGAAAAGTCAAGGTAGTGTTTGGGACTCGTACATTAGTTAAATTCCGTGCGTCCGAGGGAAGTACCCGGGGGACGCATTATACTTACTAGTGCATAACTACGCTACGCAATCGTACTTAAACGGAACTAAAGTCTGGATCTGGCCCATTGTGTGTAAAGAAAATTCACAATGTTATCAGTCAGAGACACAACTTTCCTATGGGGTTAATCACTGAGGCACAATGGTAGCTAAATGACTTAGCAGTTATAGAGAGATAGGTTAATACATCAAGGACAAGCGTATTATGAACAATCCTCAATGCTCAAAAGCCGAAAGCCAAACAGAACACAGGTGTGCACATATTTTCTGAGCCGTCTCTTCTATAGAATACGGCTAAATCTATATTTTGCTCTCTAGTAGCAGAAGATCGATCGGAAAATTGGTTTTCACCCAGGACGGGCCCGATTCAGAGAACCATTTTCACGGTGAATTGAGTGCGTATTTTAAGGTAAGTTTAAACTGCGCAGGTGTAGTACCTTTTTTTTATACGTAGACTATACGCGCTTAAGTGCCTCACGGACGGACTTGTGAATCGCACTTGAATACATACGTCCAGAAATGCAATGTAAAAATACGTGAAAATTTTAATAAAAATGGACGGAGGGAGGCGTTCAAATGAAGGTATGCGGACGTGACTAACATGAATCGCATGTACGGAAGACACAAACGCATGCGACTGCTCAGGGAAAGTTACAATTGGTCTATGGAGGCGGAAGTCACGGCTGAAAGAGGGGAGTGTCCTGGGTGTGAGGGGGTGTGGCCTGCATCGGCCATGCGTATAATTGAAACGGTTCTCTGAATACAGCCCGAAAACCCGTTCCTCGCTGTCTGCTGCCATATTGAACGGAGGATCATCACCATCAACACAGTGTCCTCCGATGGCGTCCTCGGTATGTTGAGACACGGCACCATCACTCAGATCATAGAAGAGGTTTTCTCTCCATACATGAACACAGGGAAACCATCATGTTATCCAGTACAATGAGATTAAAGAGTGGATTAAAGTTGGTACAAAATCCCCGTTAATCCAGATCATATGTAGAAACTTTAGATTGAGGGTCTCACACAAGGGTCCAGTCACTCACCTTCTCTCTAGACGACTGGGGTGGGGGCAAATCTCTGGCTATTCTATTTCGTCTCTGCTCCTGCGGCATGAGGGTAAACACATGTTACAGGCTTATAGGAGGTCCGTGTCGCTGGCAGGTAAGCAGGAAGGGAAGGCTTCTTACCTCTATGTTGTTGTTCATCACGCCACAGGCGTCAGCAAAGTCTGGGTGTTTGGTGTTGATGTACGCCAGCTCGATGGCCACCAAATTATGTACCTGCGAGATAACCCGTATATGGTTACTAAGGGTTTAGTGATAACACTGGGACACAGGCATCTTTCAATGAATACACAGGTCACACGTTCAACATCATTTATACTGGGGACTCACACAGACACTTTCCCTGAAGCTGTCCATACAATAGAGTGATTATTGCTCCCAGCAGGAGGTATCCATTAATTTAGGCAGATTATCCTCTAGGGAAAG
>WWET01001981.1:122711-136245 GCA_011038615.1 Limnodynastes dumerilii
AGATACTGACCAGCGTTACTATCACACTGTTATTTATCACCTCTCATCTCTAATACTATTATATTATTATTATATTATTATACAGATACTGGCCCTGACTAGCGTTACTATCACACTGTTATTTATCACCTCTCATCTCTAATACTATTATATTATTATTATATTATTATACAGATACTGGCCAGCATTACTATCACACTGTTATTTAGACTTGGGATAGGAAACATCATCTCTCACCTCTAATACTGTTTGCAACAGATGAAATATGACTCCCCTGCAATCACCATGGTTTAGCCCAGGAGTAACTAATTTCAAGCACTTAAGTCTGGATCCAGCCCATTACGTCTTCATTCAGTGTAGAGCAGATCAGATGAAAAGCACATGAGATCCAGCAGCACGGTCCCTTGATCACAGTCTCTTTAGACAAGACCCAGGAATAACCCAGGCTATAGGTCCAGACAGTATAACCCCAGTTTACCCATTGACCACAGTACACAACCCGGATAGTTCCAGGGTCCTTGCCTTGGTGTGAGAGTTAAATCAGTCACCATGATAGCCAGGTGAGGGGGATGTGTCCTCCCTGGATTATATATAAACTATACAAGGTCTGAACCTCTCAAGAGCTCAGTCAGGTCATGGAGACTCACTGTAGCATTCCTGATGGCGGTCAGTACGTCTATGGTGGTCAGACCACCCAGCGGATCTACAGATTCCAACGTCCTCCCGAATGTTTCATGGAAAATGTAGCAGATCCTGGCTCCTCCACACCTGGAGAAAGAGATTGTGTTACACAAGGTACATTAGACCGTTCTGTTACGGTCACATACACTCGGGAGAACGAACGAACACGTCCAGGATTCTGTCTCTCTCACTCTGCTGCAGCTCTTCTTAGTGTGACATTACCTGACCTAAGGCTCAGACACACAGACGCTTTGCTCCTATCACCTATGGCGTTATTAGTCCGGCTGCATTCCCTGTGTGATTGGCACGTTTAGGAGTCTTTACAATGCTATTGGCTGTCTCCATTGTCTTGCTCACACTCACAACAAGCTGGTATTACATGCAAAGCAGCTAGAGGGATAGAGTGGACTGCTGGTACGCCATTCAGTCGCAGAGTTATGGTTTCCGGTCGCTACGGTGAGTATAACACATTCAGCAAGTAACAGCTGACACCACAATGTAAGTTGTATCACTGACAATATAGTTCAATATAGTTTTTAAAAAACTCCTTATATTGTGCCCGGATCTGCATTCTCCCCCCCCCCCCGGATCTGCATTCCGCCCCCCCCCCCCCGCAATCTACACTTCTCTGTCCACCCTCTCTCCTCCTCTGGAAGATTGACGATCAATTAGCCCTGTGGGCACGCTGAGCGTTGCTCTAACATATTACACCCGTGTGTTGTATACATAAAAATCAAATCTCAATATCAGTGAAGGAAGGATTGTTGCTGCCACCAGTAAAATAGAGAGTTATTGGTGGACAATGTACACAATCATCATAGAGGAGTTGTCTCAACACAGAAAATCAGACACGTCAACGTGTAATTCACCCGAGGCCTAGAACAATCTTTGTGAGTCCCCGCTGCGATCAACTTCATTACGAAGTAGGGACAGACGAAAGTTGCTTTTCAGTTGTCCCTATTTTGAATGACAGCAGGGAGACTTAGGGTTAGGCTGTAAGGAAGAGGGGGGGGAGGGGGAGACTTAAAGTTTGGGAGTGTGCAATGCTCCAGGGATCGATTGCTATGATAAGCAATTGATGTTCCAGCCAGGTCGGAATGGACCTATCGTTTGCAGCGGGGACCCACACTCTAAGACAATATCTACATTATTTAATCAGACACAGCAATTAGGAAGTGTTTTTGGATTTGACAACAAAACTACTATTGTCATTTATCTTGTGTGATCAAGTAAAAAAATTAAACAAAAATTAGAAGATACAGCCAAAAGCAACATTTCCTGAAGAGCGCGCTCAGTACTTACAGCTCTGACGTTTCAATGTATTTCGCGGTTCCTTCGATTGTGTTACAATATTCGGTGGCGAATTTGGTGATGAGCTGGAGCAGTGTGGCGCTTTGGTCATCCACCGGTTCACCGTAGCTATTGAGCAGTGTCTGATACTGAGAAGCCAAAACATTGATCCTGGTCTTCAGCTCCGGTAAACAATCTCTAATATGGTGCATAAGAAGCCTGCAGAGAAAAGGACCATAAGGTGTAGAGACAGCGAGACCATTACACAAACTCATCACCGAGGCGTATAAAACATAAGGCGACGCGATTCCATTGTAGAAGGCAAAACTGGGCCCTCCCACTGTCCGGGCTAAAATCTTTGCTCCTTTTCTCAGAGGAGATTCCACCTGGAAGTACACACAGATTGTGGAGATTCCACCTGGAAGTACACACAGATTGTGGAGATTCCACCTGGAAGTACATACAGATTGTGGAGATTCCACCTGGAAGTACCCACAGATTGTGAGAGATTCCATCTGGAAGTACACACAGATTGTGGAGATTCCACCTGGAAGTACATACAGATTGTGGGAGATTCCAGCAGCACTTATTAAATAAATGAATCTGCTCCAAATGCCAAATTTCAGCAATATGCTCATGTTACGATCACCTCAGCTGCCAGTGTAAAGTACTCCTCTTAGCTGTCTTACTGTGGGCACAGCAGTAGGGATGCTAATGATTTGGCACTCAAAGTACTGGAGCATGCTGGGAGATGTAGTTTTACAGCACCTGGAGGGCCATAGGTTGCATATTGCTGTTGTATGAGCTTACAAGACTGACGCTAAGAGCAGGGGCAGAAGGTGACAGACCCGAGCACCATATCATGTAGGGGGAACGAGTCTGGATGGTCAGTACAGTGATAACTGCAGATAAAAGTCAGTTGACAAAGAAACCCAGTGATCGGTGAATGAATCTTTTGCTTGTGATCAACGAATAAATAAAGCTTGGACAGGGACGGATATTCTGTATAATACTACGGATGATGGTGAAATACACCTGTGGAATGATTTCTTATAGCAAGACGATAATATAGAGCAGTGCTCCTCAACCAGTGTGCCACGGGATGTTGCCAAGTTTGCCGCAATGAAATGCCTCCAACAGGAGAAAAAGCACCGGAAGACATTGCCTTAAGGAAATAAGGGGATACTGGGGAGGCTACAGACACATGATGGGGGCTAACAGTTAAATTAGTTATAAGAAAAAAAAAAAAGTTATTAGCTGCGATTTTTAATTTATCAAATAAAAAATAACAATATAATATCTGTGTATGTACTTTGTAATTCCTGCTTTTTTTTAATACATATTTTGCCTTTGGTGTGCCGCGGAATTCTGGAAAGGGCTTAGGTGTGCCGCGGAATTCTGGGAAGGGCTTAGGTGTGCCGCGGAATTCTGGGAAAAACTTTGCATCTGCTGACCACCTGATGGCCCCACACCGGAGGGTACTGACCTGTTCAGTGTCCGGGCCAGGTACTTGGTTCCGTTTCTATTGGCCAGAGATGGATATTTCTTTTGCAGAAAAGCGTATTCGTCGCGGATGGAGTCTGCAACGCTCTTCTTATTATTAATATCCAGCTGGCTCCTACAGATAACATACAGAAAGTTATCCCTGGAGAAACAAACCACACGGAGAGAGAAGCATCCTCGGGTCCACTTACCTGTTGACGACGCCAATGATGCCCAGCTTGACGGGAATGACTCTTCCTAAAAGAACATCCATGGCGTCTGTGCCGGCGTCCATGAGATCCAACTTCGTGATGACTGCGAGTGTCCGCCGACCTTCCGGAAGACATTTTAAAGAAGATAAAATAATAAACTTAAGTACAGAAATCAGGGGCTACAGATATCTGCAGTCAGAAACAGGGGTTACAGATATTTGTAGAGTGGTCTCTATCACAGCTTTCTTATTTTATTCCCCATACAGAATTTATAACATTTATAACATTTTCAAGTGATTATAGTAGTTTCATGTATGTTTTCATAATTCATAATTAGGTAATAATACAATTTATATTTGGATAAAGATACCAGCTCTATTAGTCAATAATCAAAAAAGGGTACCTGCACAGACTAAAGGTTGTGAAGCACAAGGTAATAGAATATTTTATTAGGTTATGGCTTTATTATTTATATTATTAACCTTGGGTGCCACTTAAATTTCAAGTACATATAGTCCAAATATGTATAATTAAAGATTAAGTTTAAAAGAGGAAATAGAGAGAAATAAGAAGAGAAAAAAAAGAAAAAAAGAAATAATAATAACATAAAATAACTCAAATAAAATACTTTATGAAAACTATTTAAAACTGGGATTCAACCTACCTTACATGGTTCACAATTGTCAAAGTGGCAGTTTCAGACTACATTTATAATTGGTAACTAAATAATATAATCTTCAATATATGCTATGTGGTAGATGGTTATTTCTATAATAGGAGCCAGCATCTCTACGTATTTTTAATATCACTCCCTACTTTCCCTATTCACTTTTTTAACTTATATTTCGCATCTTAAAAAGATTTAATAAAGTTTAAAACTTTTATGATCATGTAATTACTCTCAAAGGGTTGAGATAGCTCTGAGTGCACTTTATAAATTTCGTTTTTTTTTTTTCTTTGTTTGGACTAAAGATACCAGCTCGTCACCTATTCAACACCAACAATTTCTTTAGCGCTGTTTTTTAACCTTTTGTTGCTAATATAAAAAACTCAAATTAAAACAAACAAATCAAGGTGGGATATTGCTTTAGCACCGACCTAAGAAACGATCCAAACACCAACAAGCACAAAAAAAAAAAAAAAAAAAAAAAGAAAATTACTTGGAAAACAAAAAAAAAAAAAAAAAAAAAAAAAAGATTATTAACTGGAACATGCAAATAAAATGAGATTTACTTGGTTTGTTTTATTTAACCTATTCAATTATGACATTCAATGACATAACACCAGCTCCATGTAGACAGTGGATAGTATTTAAAACGTACAGTAGGTGTAATGCATAATGAAAAAAAGAAAGAAGAGGGAAAATAGGGAAGGGAATGTAGGAGGAGCTATAACCTTATTACTAGATGATCACTGATAGATCATTGATCATGAAATGCTGGGTATACGCTGGAGGGTTATCTGACAATAACGATGATCGTCAGATGGCTCTGACATCGTACCAGTGTGGACTGTCCCACGATGCCATAGAATCATCTGTTACCGCATTGCATCGTGGGCTTTGATTTCTGGGAGCGCCTAATTTTACACGATCTGCGATGTCTGGAGGACACTTCAGTGTTACTAACCCACGATATTCACAGGGAGAGCCTGTGCGGTGGAACGTGGTGGATTTCATGACACCTATGTCCTTCAGTTATCATTTACTAACGATGGTCCGGATTCGCACTTAAGAGGCTCGGGCAGTGCGTAAGTTCCCAAAATGACCTTCTATGCAAGTGGAGAAGGTCATTTACACAATCTATGTACCAGTTGGGTGCGTAGATTAACTCACTCTGAAGTGTGAGTACAGTCCTGTGTGTCTAGCTACCGGTTTAATAAGCCTCTTGTACCCATGAGATAAGTGCTGCATAATCCGTCCATCAATCCTCCCACTCACCATCTGGATCACACTCCCGAGCGATCTTCAGCGCTTCAGAAGTCGCCATATCCGTGTTGGCGGCGGTGACAGCCAAGATGATGGAATTGGGGTTGCTGATGTACCGCAGAATGAGCTCCCTGATGTGCAGTTCAATGTCTTTAGGCTGGTCCCCCACAGCTATCTAATGAAGGGAAAGGAAGTTTTTAATGTGTATGAATAATAATCTCTAAATAGCTGTCATATTGGATCTATTCTGCATAAAGAACCTAAACTCTCTGCATAGAATAGAATAAAAAAGGGGGAGTCATGCTGCTTGTATTGTAACAATAAACCAGAGTCCAATAGAACAGTGCCCCTACTGGCCTAACTGTGATGGTACAACACTTGTAGTAAGTTCTGAGCCTCGTGTGATGATTGGTTTGTAGGCTCTAATCATTTTCACAGAGGTGCCAGTACAGTAAGCAGATTCATCCACCTTGCTAACCAAATCCCCCCCAACTCTCCAGTGTTGTTGTGTAAGGCTCTTAGTAAGAAAGAGACAGGACCCAGGACCAGGAGAACACAGCAATTCCCAGTCTTTGTGCCTCCTACTTAACATTTGTTTGTGTTTTTATTTGAATATCCTTTTACCTTTGTCATTCCTGGTAAATCCACCAGCGTCAGATTGACCACATTAGGAGAGAAGACCTTCAAGTGGATGGGATCTGAACTAATGCCCTGGAAGACAAGAGAAACGTCAGCTGGAAATTCAAACACACACAAGACCTAATAATACAAACGTACATTGCTAATAAGACTGAGAGCCAGCGATACAGCATGCGGAAGAGGCATTGCTCATTCCACAAACACATAACAGGACAGTCTCCCCTCCACCCTATACTTATACTAGGGAGGGGAGTCCCCAGGTTCCGCTTGCTCTTGTTTTACTATTGTTACCAGAACCTCACTAAATATTTCAGTGCTCCGATGCTGTCCAATCCTCTTCACATCCAACTACCAATCAGATTGTTTACTCAATCTTACAGCAGACCAAGGACAGAGATACACACTTGTCCAACGTTACAGCAGACCTCCCATCTGCACCTGCTGAATCCATCTGCTGAGAGGATCCCGTCACCGTACACACTCTTGCAATCTTCGCCAGACCACCTGTCACACTCACACACTCACACACTCACACACTCACACACTCACACACTCACACACTCACACACTCGTGCTGCTGCATGACGTCAGAATCGGGCAAGAATTGGATAAAGTGGTTGTTGTGGCGTTCACGCTTGTAAATTGAAGGGTGACCTGCGGTCCGGTCTCCTGATTTTTAAACAGGTTTTAAAAATCATTTGACCCAAATAGGATGTAACAAGCGGTCATTTCTCCAAGAGATGTGCAAACCCATCTATTGATCACTGCATAGAAAATAAAAACACTAGAAAGATTTCAGATTTAATTTTTCTTTTGAATCTTATTTGAAAACAATTTTTTAGCATTTTGTATCTCTAATTAAATACCCAACATTAAAAAATAAGATTTGAAAAGCAAAATGATTTTTCGTCTGTCCTGCGTGATTTTTTTTTTTAGGATGATCATCATTTGACCCTAGATATAAAAAGCTATTCTTTGTCTCAAAACACGTCATGTTCCATACTAGACACAATTGCATTATCTTACAGCAGAGGCGGAAGTCTGAGGATCTGCAGCTAAGGCCGGTGATTAGAGACAGAGATTACAGAATGATTCATTAGGCTTCGCTCCAAAGGATGTTCCTTCATAATGGCTTCCACACGGTCATTAACGGGGGTCTGGAAAGCATGAGACGATTGGCGCTCTAGCCATGGTTTCCTGAGGGACGGAAACGTGTCATATGTGCGCAAACCAGTGTCCTCCATTACCCCGGACGCCGCTGCCTAAAAATATTTTTAGGTATTTAACAGTAATCGGCATGAAGCGATAAGCAACAGCAGCAACCACCCTGCAAACGTCAACCAAGACTAAAATAAATAAACATATTTAGGGTTTGTGTATTGGAACCTCGGAAACTACTATTGGTTACAAATCAGCAGCGCAGAATGGCGAGGGATCTTTCACGGTCACCTATTGCAGCGATAGGCTAAGCTAAGACAGTGTGTGATGAGGCTATTACCCCTTTCACTACAACGCCCTGGCAATATCCTGGGTCTTACAACCCGTGTCTGTGGCACTACAGGTATGACCCGGGAAATTCGAAGGTCTGCCATGACAGTGTGACAGGCGGTGGGTGGCTCCTGGTTGGGAGATTTATTTACTATTGCCATAGTAAACGAATCCTCCAATCAGGTTTCTTTGTGTACGACGACCCAGGCTTAAAAACCTGCGTCCCCATCACAGAGTCTGAAGGCAGCAGTGAAGAGGGAGACGGGGCGAGCGATTGCCAGCACTGCAGCATGGAGCGGAGGAAGAGCAAGATAGGAAAAGAATTTCAGTATCTTCACTTTATCAGCATAAACAGAGGATATCCCTCTTTCCCCTAACACCGGCCTCTAGGCATCTCACCTTGTTATTGCCAGAAATCCTCTCCGTTTCATTCTCGATCTCTTGACGGATTTCATCGAAGTCTGTGTAGATCTGAAATAAAACAGATGGAATCACATTACAAGGACAGTGGGTACTCGGGGGTAAGCAGCAGCGTCACTAGGTGCGTCTGAGGGCAATAAATTCATTTACGGACTCTTAATTACAGGGTAACACAGAGAGACTGAGCTAATAAAACGTTAAAATGCTGCCACCAACATGTTCAAAACCATTCAAGACAACGGTCTCGTAGCTTCATTGCAAAAATAAATGAAATCTAAATCTCGGAATATTTGCATACCTTGTTTTTTGTGTGGAGGAATTTACCCCATTCATCGGCATCGACCCCTGGAAGGAAGAAATAAACCTTGAATTATACAGTATTCCATTCTCCCGTCTGTGTGGAATGGTGATCACCTGACACGGGCGCAGCCATAATAATTACACGCGTCAATTACGATGTGTGCTTTAGTCTATGTGATGGTGACCACAGGACGACTGATCTTGCAGGATGCCGACTGCAATACCCACTGCTGTTCCTCCTGGGTGGATTCTGCTCCAGTACTTTCTATATTAAGGGGAAATGGCTGCATTTTGAAGCCTAATGTTGTATTTTATCCATCCCAGAAAATTAATTTGCCGTCACGTGACAGACCCTCAATTATACGTTTGAATAAAGCTCCTTAACGTTTTGTGATGATTGGAGTAATAACAGGTTGTTTTGGAAACACTAATGACCACATTGAACTTGTTTTCCCACATGTTAAATTAGTTGTCTTTACCAGACACTCAACAGTAGCCATGCAACTACAAGAACCAGCATGTCCTATCAAATATTCCTGATTGTTTCATAGAAAAAGGCCCTAAAAACATCCACACAAAGAAATTCTACATACACAAAGAAATGTACTGCAGCCAATCCTGAACAGACGTCCTAGAGACAGAGGCAGCCGCGTTGGTCCCACACATTCATATATCAACAGCGATATCCAGAGTCCAAAATCAGAGACTGCCAGCATGAAGTCTAATAACTAGATACCCATCAATTGGAAGGTTACTGTACATTAACAAAAATCAGTGTTGATCATAATCACCCGCTATGTTGATTTTGACCCACCAAACAGTGTGGAGGTTATTAGGTAAGGGGCCTAGCTTGTGGAGTTGGGCAGGACTGGGGGCAGCGCTTGTATGTCTGGTTTTCGGGATTGGAAATGTTGGGGGGGTATGCACTGGGTAACACACAAACTTCTGAAATGTGCTAAATGTCTCTGTGCTTCAGTCACACTGCGGCTTCTATGCCACACAGTTCATTCCAGGTAGCGCATAGGAATCTACTAATAAATCAGAATGCATTCCAGAAGGAATGGACACTTAAGATGGAGGGGCGGAGCTGAGCTTACAGATGGGCGTTCCCTCCTAGTCACTGAGGGTATAGCCACTCCCCCTCTCTCTCTCCTCTGAGTCAGTCTGTGTCAGTGGTTACAATGGCGGCACGTCTGGATAGAACTAGTAGACCTCTCCGGATCTGTTGTTTGGGGATCTGATCTTATTTAGTAGCTCGTTTGCATAAAAATTAAACTTGCTGAGGCTTTATTCTTGGATTAGATAGATCACCTGTAGAGCCAAGCAAAGCCTGGATTCTAGACCGTGCGATAGGAATAAACATGGACCGAGAAGCACAGGACGGTGATATAAACCCCTCCTCATCTTGTATTTCCTGTATTTACAGCCAGACACTTATTCTGCTGCAGCAAGAACCTCTCCTATCCATCCATCTCTCCCTGCAGCTCTGCCGTCTCCAGGGTGACATAACACAAGTAAATACAGCTCATCGGAGAATGCCACAGCACAAGAGCAATGCATTACAGGCAGAGAGCAGACTGAGTCAGAGGCCTCGCTCCCCCAGCACCGCAGGCATCTATCTGGCTCTTATGGAGGAGCTGAGTCACAGCGGCTGGACCAGGGCACGATGTACACAGACCGCACGTCACAGCATCTCAGAGCAGGAGCTGGCATCTAGTAACTGGCTGCACCAAGACAGCCTGAGAATCCTAACGGCGAAAGCAGATCACCAGATACAGCGGTCCTAATAGGGACATTCCGGGTCAGTAGATCAGTGCAACTAAACAGACCTCTATCAAAGCTTTCCCATAGGAAGCAATGTCTCTTCGGAGAACACAGCTTGAAGCACTTTGCTGACAATGGCCACTTCTACTAAACAAACAATATTTATCCGGCGGTTCTATGACTCTCTGCTAGTGCTTTCCCTAAGGACAGCGCAGATGATGGCTTCTCTGGCTGGAAACACAGCTCCTTTATGCAATATACATGAAAAAACAAAGACCACACAAACACACAATTTCCAGAAAAGAGACAATTATTTTTAGCATACACTTTCCACCAATCGTCACATAGTAAAACCGATAATGCCGATCACTTGCTTGTGAGTAACAGTGAAACAAACAGCAGAGATTGGACGTACATACCATACAATCTGCACCTCATCTATACCAATATATTGTGTATATATTGACCTAGGGCTGGTGTTCTTGTTCACCCCTCTAGAAGTCTCCATTTCTCCAGCACTGGGGGCTTAAATCATTTTATGATCACGAGATAAGTGCTATGCTCAATGGGCTGGATCCAGACTTAAGTAAGTGCTTGGAATGAGTTACTCCTGGGCTAAACCATGTTGATTGCAGGGGGAGTCAGGGTAATTGTATTCTTTGCATGCAGGGATATATCTCTGAATTGCTTACTGCACACAGATACTGACCAGCGTTACTATCACACTGTTATTTAGACTTGGGATAGGAAACATCACCTCTCAATTCTAATATTGTTTGCAGCAGATGAAATATGACTCCCCCTGCAATCACCATGGTTTAGCCCAGGAGTAACTCATTTCAAGCACTTACTTAAGTCTGGATCCAGCCCAATGTTACCGAGACCAATCCCCTCTCAAGATTCATCAAAATGTTTGCAATCAATGCATCTTCGAGCCGTTTACTTATTATAGCAAACACAGGCAACTTGCAGAACTACTGCTGTGACACTACAAATCCCATGATGCTTTGTCAGGTATCAGCACTATGCTGTTGAAGCACCCTGGGATTTGCCTATAATACAAAGCATTATCGCACAAGTCACAAATAGAAATCATGCAGCAAAACAGTGGATCGGCTATAAACCTGCACCAAACCGAAAACGTGGGCTGAAATGAAGAAAAGCGCTTAGATAGTATAAAGAACCTAAATAAAAAAGAGAAAAGAAGCAGCATTTGGAATAGAGGCAACGCTGGATCATCCAGGTGTTACATTAAGCAGCGAGGACGAGCGCCAAGAGTGGAGAAGCAAGCAGTGACCTATAGACTAGCCCACAGGCGGATCATGCATGGAAAGGGGTACGAGGAGAACGTGGAAGCCGGCCGGGCACCTGTGGACAAACTTCGTGGATTTTTCCAGGAGTCCAGGTCTGGAAGTGAAAGGGAAAACGTGGAGAGAAAGAGGCAGAGAAAGAATTAATGACAGCAGTACGTCCCCTGGACGGTCAGCCTCATAAGAGACATTACATAGCAGTCAGATGTAGCTGGTTAGAACACATACAACACAACGATCATGAAATAAGTCCACAAGTATAACAACGGGCAAATGGCTTATATTTTCCTATATCGCATCACACGAGCGCAAAACAGACCATTGTGACGAATACTAATGACTGAAAGATTAAGAGGACTACTAATGCCTGGTTCGAGAGCGAGTGAGAGTCTGTGATTGGTCACTGAGAAGTCAACATGTCCTACTTGCCTCTAATGTGAGTTGCTATAGGACAATGAGACAAATTAACTATGTATCCCCAACACATAGCCCACTGATTGGATAAATAGCCTCAATAAAAGAACTTAAAATGTTTTAAAAGCAAAAATATTAAAGATGAAGTTTCCCATAAGGGACATAGAGACCTACAATCCACATGAAAAGAGAGCAGACATCTCCCATCAACAGAGAGGTGCATGATGGATGAAGCATGTGCCATCACCGGAGGGCAGTGCTCTGATTGGTGGAGAGTGGGAACATAGTGCCAGTAACATTGTCCTATCAGGAGGACCGGGCAGTGACAAGAGGTTAGTGTGACTGGATCCATCCTTACAACTTGTATGCGTGAAGATCTGCGATGATCAGATACGTGCAAAACTAACCGCGGGGCCGTGGAATCGTGTGATCACTCCCTTCACACCAACAGACCCCCAATACCCACGGAAAATGGCGACTGTTTAGAAATCTGCACCGGTACACAGAGCGTTGGCGTCTATACTTTACATTGTAATTCCAAGAACAACCTGACTTCCCCAATGGAAACAGCTATAAATGTCATCACTCTTATGTATGGACACTCGTGTTCCGATCGCTTAGCATATTGCGCACATACGAAGAACGCAAAATGGACTAAATCGATGTAAACTCCCGACCATTATTATTTCTGACATATATGCAGCTTTAGTCCTAAAAAATGTTTTTCATTCTTTATTTTTAAACATAAATTTTTAGAACCTATTAAAGAAAACCCTCCCACCAACAGTGAAGACATGGACCATTAATAGCTGAGACCAATGCTGGAGCCATTTCTCCAATGCTTGAAAAAAACAATTCCGTCCTATTGAAATAAATCCTAATAGAGAGCGTTAAGCAAAGGACATCTTACTGTACCAACTGATAAAGCTTAAGACTATGCACAGAGGCTGAAAAAATAGCTTCATACACATCTACAATATGGATCCTACACCTGTCTAATCGAACAGCTGCTGGGAATCTGCCTCGCTGTGGCCCTCCTCTGTACTGTATGATATGGGTTCCCCATGATGGATCTCTGTTAAGCTCAGGACTCCAATGGGACAACATTCAGAGAAATCACAGGGAAAAATAAATGATAAACAAAAAGGTGTTTGCACCCAGATTCACCCACTTTACAGCATCTTTCTGCTGATTTAATCCTATCAATTGATCTAAGCAAATTCCATTTTGTGTATTCTGTCTGGGAGCAGCAGCTGAGAGGGGGTGTTGTTTCACAGAAGCTATTTGGAGGATAAGGGGTGTCTCCTGAGGTCAGTTAGCTCTCAATTTAAAAACATATATATGACCCAACATTGGGACTCTCATTGTTAGAGTTAGGATCACCATGAGCAGAAAGGCCTTGACGGTGGTTGGTGGCTTATCATATATTTGCACAAATATGTGTAACGGACATTTCTGCGTTTTATATTACAGATAGAATGGTATAGTGTGTTACTGGGTAATGGCAGTGTTGCTGGACATTCTCTATCCTGTGTGTGTGTTACAGATAGAATGGTATAGTGTGTTACTGGTAATGACAGTGTTGCTGGACATTCTCTATCCTGTGT
>WWET01001981.1:167478-193818 GCA_011038615.1 Limnodynastes dumerilii
AATAGTCCCGGGATGGGGGTGGGGTATTATAATAGTCCTGGGATGTATTATAATGGTCCTGGGAGGGGGAGGGGCGGTATTTGGGGATGGGGGCCCTGCCTCCTCCTTCCCTCCCCCTCTCTCACAGTCTGTGGCCCCAGGATGGAGACGTGGGTCGTTTTCGCTACGCTCCTGCTGGGGGCCCTGCTCCTGGCTCTCTTTCTGTGGCCCCAGGGGCCCCGGCTGCTCCTGCACGACCTGGCATTCTGTGTGCGGGCGGCCCGGCTGAAGCGCTCGGTACGGGTGTGGATGTCCCAGGGGGCGCTTTCCCTCCCGGGGCTCTTCCAGCTGCAGCTCCGGAGCCGCCCGGACGCCGTGTTCCTCCTATACCGGGAGCAGAAAATCACCTACCGGCAGCTGGAGGCCCAGAGCAACCGCGCGGCCGCCGCCATGTCCGCCCTGCGCCCCGGGGACACTGTGGCCCTGCTCTTGGGTAACGAGCCCCGGTTCCTGCACGCCTGGTTCGCGCTGTCCAAGCTGGGGGTGGTGGCGGCTTTCCTGAACTGCAACGTCCGTAGAGGGGCCCTGATCCACTGCCTCGGGGCCAGCGGGGCCCGGGGCCTCATCACTAGCCCAGGTGAGAACAGTGTATGGCGTACACACTATGGGGTCCCGGGGGCCACTTCACTGTGCCAGGTGAGAGAAATGCTAGTTATGCGCCCTCTGGGGGCCCAGGGGCCACAACATTAACCCAGGTGAGACTAGAGCAATGTATAGTGTACACACTATGGGGGCCCTGGGGCCACATCACCTGCTCAAGGGAGAACAATGAGCATTGTACACCCAATGAGGACCCAGGTGAAAGCCCCCCGTGTAATGCACCCTATGGGGGAACAGGGGAGATGTCTGTATCTGTCTCCTCATTCACAAATACCAGGGGTTATACCTGAGGGGTGTGTGGTGGGCACTGTTATTAACCCCTGAATGCAGGCTGTGTGTGTGTGTATATATATTGTGCGCGCGGTGCCCCCTGTGTATGTTTTGTGTGTGTAGTGTGTGTGTGTGTGCGCTCGGTGCCCCCTGTGTGTGTATATTGTGCGCGCGGTGTAGTGTGCGTATATTGTGCACGCGGTGTAGTGTGCGTGTATTGTGTGTGTGTGTGTGTATGTATTGTGTGTGTATAATGTGTGTGGTGTGTATTGTGTGTGTATAATGTTTGTATTGTGTGTGCGCGTAGTCCTCCGGACCCTGACGTCTCTCGTCTCTCCCGCAGAGCTCTTCCCCGCGGTGCTGGAGATCCTCCCGGGGCTGCAGGGTTTGGGGCTGATGATCTGGGTGATGGGTCCGGGGGATTTTCCCTCTGGTGTTATCAATCTGCACGATCTGATGGAAGAGGCTTCGGAGAGACCCCCGCCGGCCCACCTGGGGGTCCCCCAAAACCCCAGGGACACAGCCATCTGCATCTTCACCTCCGGGACCACAGGTAATGCTCCACCTGCGCTCATCCCGCGGCCCGTACCCCGGGGGTGGGGGGTTATTATCATTGGGGGAGGGGCCGGTGACCCTGTGCCGTTGGTTTCTAGGTTTGCCGAAAGCCGCCCGGATCAGCCACCTGAAGACGCTGATGTGCTGTGGGTTCTACCAGCTGTGCGGAGCCACCTCGCGGGACGTCATCTACATGTCCCTGCCCCTGTACCACAAGTCTGGGGCCCTGCTGGGCATCGGGGGCTGCATGGGCATCGGTGAGTGCTGCATATGTATTCATACCCCAGCCGGCGGTGTTATGTTGTGGTGACTGGAGTCTTCCGTCTCCCCGCAGGAGCGTCGCTGGTCCTGAAGGATCGATTCTCCGCCAGCCAGTTCTGGAGCGACTGCCGCAAATACAACGTGACGGTCTTCCAGTACATCGGGGAGCTGTGCCGATACCTCACCAACCAACCGCAGGTACCGATCGGCGCACATGCTGTGATGCATGCCGCCCACACCACCGGCTGGCGCCCCATCACTCTCACTCTCTCTCTCTCTCTCTCTCTGTGACGTAGTGCGATGGCGAGAGGCGGCACACAGTGCACCTGGCTGCCGGCAGCGGCCTCCGTCCAGACGTGTGGAAGGATTTTACCCGACGCTTTGGGAATATCCGGATCTTTGAGACCTACGGGATGACGGAGTTCAACATCAGCTTCTTCAACTACACCGGAACCCCGGGCGCCGTCGGACGTGGAACATTCCTGTACAAGGTAACTGGTCCGTCACCAACCCCATGCGGTGCTTCGACCTGACTGTCTATTAGACTATTTATATTATTATTATATCCTGTATTAACCTGGTGAGATTACAGAGCGATGTTCTGCAGATCTCTAGAGAGGTTATGTAATAGTCTGCAGGATATATCAATGTGTATCTGTCAGGGAGAGGGGACAGAGTGATGTTCTGCAGATCTCTAGAGAGGTCAGTCATGTAAAAATCTGCAGGATATATCACTGTGTATCTGTCGGGGAGATGGGACAGAGGTCAGTCATGTAATAGTCTGCAGTATATATCATTGTCAGGGGTAGATGGTTGTTGCGATGTTCTGCAGATCTGTATAGAGGCCACTAATGTAATAGTCTGCAGGATATATTGCTGTCGGGGGTAGAGGGTTGTTGCGTTGTTCTGCAGATCGTTACTTGCTCTTTCTTCCATCTTTCAGAATTTCTGCCCCTTTGATCTCATCCGGTTTGACCTCCAGCAGGGGGAGCCGGTGAGGGGTGCGGAGGGGAGGTGTCTGCGCGCGGGGACAGGAGAGACGGGGCTGCTAGTCTCCCCGGTCACCCCCACATCTCCCTTCCAGGGGTACATCGGCAGCCGGGAGCTGTCAGAGAAGAAGCTGCTGAGAGACGTGTTCCGGGCGGGAGACTGTTACTTCAACACGGGAGACCTGATGATGCAGGACCGCCAGGGGTTCATCTACTTCCGCGACCGGACCGGGGACACGTTTAGGTAAAGGGTCTCGCGGCCCCTTCCCTTTGCCCTATCAGACGCTGTGTGCTGACACCCGTTTCTCCAGGTGGAAGGGCGAGAACGTGGCCACCACGGAAGTGTCTGAGATCATGACCACGCTGGAGTTCTTCCAGGAGGTGAACGTGTACGGCGTGACCGTTCCAGGTAATGGTGCACATTTCGCACTCTGTTGTACTCTTCCAACCGCTGTGTCCGGCGTCTCCTCACCGCTGTCCTGCCTTCTCTAGGACACGAAGGTCGCACCGGTATGGCTGCATTCACGCTGCGCCCGAGACACGAGCTTGACCTGGATCGGACGTTTGCCCACGTGATGGAGTTTCTGCCGTCCTACGCCCGGCCGCGCTTCCTCAGGCATCTGGTTGGTATTTCTGTGACCCGTTACCGTGTATAGTGACCCGTTTCTTCCCGCGTCATGTTCTGGTGTAGAGGCAGCTGTCTGCAGGGGATCCACCAGATGCCGGTTATGCCACAGTGACTCCCCCTGGTGCTGGTGAATGGTTATCTGGCGCTGCTGATTCTCTCTCTGTGCTGGTCGGTGACTGTTATCTGGTGATTCTCTGTCTTCATACTGCTCAGTTACTGGTGTCTGTGGCAGTGACTCTTCATGGTGGATGGTGACGGTTATCTGGTGATTCTCTGTTATCTGGTACTGGGGAATCTCTGTCTCTGTGCTTGTCGGTGACTGTTATCTGGTGATTCTCTGTTCTGGTCGGTGACTGTTATCTGGTGCTGGTCGGTGACTGTTATCTGGTGATTCTCTGTCTCTGCTGGTCGGTGACTGACTCTCTTCATAACCTGCAGGACCACATGGACTGTACAGGGACGTTTAAGCAGCAGAAGCAGCGCTTGGTGCAGGACGGCTTCTCGCCGTTGACCATCAAGGATCCGCTTTACCTCCTGGATGAATCGTGCCGTAGCTACCGGCCCCTCACTGAGGATCTCTATTCACGCGTCATCACCTCGGACTTCAGAGTGTAACCGAGCGTTACCGACACACGACCCAGAACCGTCCACTCAATGTCTGGACCAAGAAATAATGGGCACCGAGAAGCGAGACTGCTGCGGCCCTGACCTGCACATAGGAATTTTGTTGTCTGCTGCCGTCCTCCTTGTACCAGGCCATGGTCTGCTGCCATCCTCATTGTACAGGGCCGCGGTTGGCTTCATGCTCTTTGTATTAGACCTTAAGTATTGCTCTCTATAGTAGAAGTAGAGGATCCAGAAGTATAGGATGAAGATGGTGGATTTTTCCGTGTCGTGGTTCCTGACGTTCGGTCTCCTTTCCGTTTGTGGCTCAGTCTTTATATCACTAGGTCAGTGACAGATCCACCATCACCTGCAGTAAAATATAAGCATCCCGACTGTTACGTTGTTCCGTTATCGGACGCAGAGCAGACCGTGAAACGCCATTTTATAGTTGTTAATGCGCCAGGGGCAGCGCTTCAGAAGCCAGTCAATATTTTCAGGATGAGCATGGATTAAAGTCTGGCTTGTTCCTGATGGGTAAAGCGATTAATCTGTGTAACCTGTAGGTGTCACTGTTGTCCAGGTATAGGACTATGGCCTTTGTCTCCCCCGGCTCCCCCCCTCCTCTCCTCTCCCTCAAGTGCAGTAATTACACTCAGTGGTGTTTCTGATGCAGGAAACACCTAAATTACCAGACTTTAGAAGCTGCTTTGTGTCTAGGACGCCCTATGGCTGCAGACCATAACATTCCACGTCCTGGGGATCCCCAGTATTTGCAGGGTAACTTTTTTTATTTTATATGAATTTTCTGTACTTTTATATAACATTTTTACTGCTACAGGGTAATAAAGATTTTCTAATATTCTCAGCTGTGTCATCCCCTCCTTTATTAATGTTCTGATGCCTTTAGGTGACCGGGAGCTGTTAGACCCTGGTGATGGGGAATAATTGGATAACCCATCGCCTTTGTCAGAATAGCACCAGCCCTAATTGTCTACGTGACTCCTATCACCCCCAAGAACCCCTATTTCTTCCTGCAGCCTTTGCCCAGACACATGGGGGGGGAGTTAATGGCATCTGTTCTGCCCTTTAATAATCTCCTGATATGATTGGGGGATAGGAGAGTGCCCTCTGCTGGTCAGTCATGGGAGGTTCCTGATCATCCGTCTGATATCTTGTCACTTATAGAATCTCTTGCGGCTCCTGTAATTAGGGTGCAGTCATGTAGATTATAATGTTATGACATCTGATGAAACGTCTGTAATAAAGGTTGGATGACAGTAACACAATGTAACCAGGAGAGATTAATGTGAGATGTAGAGACTGAGGTGTGCCCAAGAGCTTGCACTCGCTGCCAGACAGAACCCCTGGATAAAGCTGTCAGCATCCTCTAAAGCGTCGGCACTAGCAGCTACAGACGCCACATATTCATTATGTATGATAATAGCACCAACAGCGCAGGAGATTTTGGGGATCTGTACCCCAATATCCCCATCAGGTACATGACCTATGACCCTGGTTTATTTTTATTCAACTTTTTTTTTATTTAAGTGTATAGAGCAATATCACGATACATGAAGGCATTGGTTATAATACACAAACTACCACAATGTACATCAGAAACAGCAAATAAGAGACTGCTCTGTGTCACTCAGGTGACTGCTCAGACAGTACAGGAATAGAGAGACCTGAAGGGGGAAGATTCCAAGGGATGCGTCAGTGACATCTGACCACGAAACATCGTCCTATAGAAGTAGACCAGTATTCCCACATCTGCGCTGCTCGCCGCCTGTAACACGCTTCCTTCTCTGTGTATTCTGCAAGAACCAGACTCATGAAAACGCAGAGAGCGTCCACCATATAAATAAACTCCCCCCTGGTGATGTAAACCGGATTAATGGCTCAGTATTTATACCACACCAGGTTCAACCTGCGGCTCTCTGGCTGTTGTGAAACTCAATCCCCCCAGCATGCTCTGTCAGGAATAACTATGCCCACGCCGCCACAGGATGCTGGGACTTGTAGTTTCACAACCCCTGGAGAGATACAGGGTGACAAGACCCACTTTATAGCATCCAAAGACCACCGGATCCCATCAGCGAGTAACAGATCACCGGATCCCTGGACTTCCGCTAGTCAGCAACTATTTTATATATTCCAGCAGCCAGGAACAGAAAATGGCGGCATTCCGGCAATGTGGATCATACCCCTATACTGTGCATTACTGTAAGTCCCGACTCCCACACACCTGCTCAGCGCAGAGAAATGGAATGAACGCGTCAGATTTGCGATCATCGCCACCTCTCATTACCCCAGACATGGCGCAGCAGACACATGACCCGGGGTGTAGTGTGGAGAGCAGACGCTGCCAATATAACACCGACAATGAATATTCTCGCCCCTCCCCCATTCATTCTTGTGGAACATGGCCACCTGCCAGACACCAACGTTTAACCCTTTAATACCCTCGAATGCAATGACCACAAGCTGAGCTCAATCATGTCCTTTTCCTCGTATCCGGAAGTAGTTGTTTTTGCGCTCCGTGATCTGGATTTTAACTGCAATGTAATCAGGGTTATTATATAAACGGTTAACAGGTCGATAAAACCCCACGTTGATTCACAATCTGAATTAACTCTGATGTGCCACAAGGTGGAGCTGCTGTTCAGAAAATTCTATTGACTGAGAATTCAGGGAGTGTGTGATGGCAGTCTCTATATAATAATAATATAATACTAACAAAAATAAAAAATAATACTACTACTACAGATACTAATAATAATGAAAATAAGATAATACTATTAATAAAAAAAACTACTACTAATAATAAAATACCAAAAATACTACTAATAAAAAAAATAATACTACAATAATAATAATACTAATAAGATAATACTACTACAAATAAAATAATACTACTAATAAAAAATAATAATACTAACAATTATAGTAATAATAATACTAAAAAATATAAAAAATAATAAAACACAAACTATGGGTACACAATGATCAGATCTGCCCCAGCAGCCTGACTCTCTCTACTGGTCTGATATAAACATGCATTATATAAATATGTACCTAAAGTTCTAGTGTAAGATGGTGAAGTGACAGGATTGTCGGCTCACGTGGTCGCAAGTATAGGATATTCTATTGTTTGTGTGTGGATGTTCTGGTGCAGATTTTAGTGAAAAGGATTCTGGGAGTTATTATAGAACATCACCCTCTATACACCCCCCACAGGTGACCTCTTTGCTTTTATAACACAACACAGAGCAGAATGACTCATCCTATAACACGTATATATCACCCAAGATCCCACGAGCAATCGCTGTTCTGCGTGACGGTCCGTGTCCAGGGTTTGGGTGTAAGTGTAGAGCTCACACACTGCACCGCTTCATTATAATCTATAAAACAGACACTTCACCAAGGCCTTGCTCAGGTCTACACTTGCACCTAATGACTGTTCATCGTCCTCCACTGAGGGTGACACAACCCCACACTATAACAATGCACACTCACACACAGGTGATAACGATCAGAATAGATGGATGAGGACACAGGAAAAGATGGCTTGCGGTCTGCTAGGTAACAAGGTTAAACGTCATTTATCGCGATACAGGAACAAGCAGATTTCTGACAAGGTCTCCGGCCATCGTGCTCCTCCGTGATCCCTGGGTGTAATCCGGTACCTGTTTACACGGGCTGGTCACATGACAGAACAAAAATTACCGCTATCCGATATGCAGTGTTGGACTTTCTAATACTCCAGAAATAACGGTGACTGAGCCCCAGAACTTACGTCCTCAGTAATGAAGCGCGAACGCACAATCCATTGTTACGTGTTTAATAAGAAGAGCTGCAGCGCTATAAAAACCATACCTTTAACGGCCAATTGTCCCAAATATTTATGCCATAAAGTCCTCCGGCTCAGGGGAAGAGCACAGGACTGCAGTCAATAACTACGACATCACAATGACATCACTGGAGCAACGCGGCGCCATGCATCGGTCACTCCCTCCCGCTGGCTCAGACAGACGTCATCAGAGATATGGTCTACCCTATGTTTTATTTTACAGACAGAACAGTAATTTGTTACTGGTTTATGGCAGTGTGCTGGGGCTTTTCTTTCCTTTTGTTTCTGTGGCAAGCAGATTAACATTTACCTATAAATTGATTGAGCAACTTCCATTCTGTTTTTATTCTACCCTATGTTATACACAGTCCTTTTATATTACCTGTCATAGGTACAGACAAACATTAACCCTGTCCTCACCTGACAAGCAGGGGGCAGTGTATTAAGGAGAGCAATTATAGAGCGTGGAACGATGCGTAATTGCAGGTAATAGGATCATGTCTGGGGGTCATTAATATCTAGGGGTGTGACCAATATTTTGCTGGAATTACAGCATTTTAGAGGTGTCGCAAAGGTGTTTTACACCTGCAGGAGTTCGTGGAACACTGGTTGGAATCATCCCTTTGAAAACCGCCCAGAGTTTACCATTGTCACAATAAATCTGATAGGTCTCCCGCTTTACAGGGGTGCCAGTGGGAGGGGCCATGACACCTGTCATTGGGCAGGGCCTAGACAACACCAAGCTTGTGGTTGGAATCAGCGCGAGACCCAGCCAAACCCAGCTATAACCATAAACACGACACCCGCTGCTCACCCCATCACGCCCTAAAATATCCACAGTCAAATAAAAAGTTATAAACCGTTCCTTTCTTTATTAAACGAAGCTTGCAAGTGATAAATATTACAAAGGGTTTTGAATTTTTTTGTTGTTTTTAAATCCTTTCTCCAAAACAAAAAAAGAGCTTGACTTATTTTCATGAATTATCCGCAGGTCGGTCACTGTCGGGGGGAGAGGGGATAAGCTGGGGGAGGGGGATACAGGGCTTGCAGCCTCCGAAACCAAATTCCAAAAACACAATGTGGAAACTGAAAAACCAAATAATATCAGGGAGTATCTCCACTGTGCAAAAGGCGGGTCTACCCCGGGCCCCCCGATCATCCCACCTGCCAGGGAGAGAGGCAGCGTCCAACCGGGCCCCCGATAAGACGCATTGCCCCCAGAGGTGTTTATACCCTTTATAACCCACTGAATGGAGCGGACGGGCGATCTCTGAGGCGGGCATGTATGGGACGTGGCGTTGTAAGGGATGCGGGGTGGCCGCCTTTTGCACATTCATGCCAAGTACACAGACTACAAAATACACAGTGACAAACATCTCACGCTATGAAGCTCTGCTTTGTGTCCATCCGACCCTGCTTTATACATAATATACAATGTTTTTATCCTTTGCACCTGTCCGGAAATAGCTCGTTATACAGCGGGCGGCAAAAACAAAACCGACGGCTCCGTCCTGGCGCTTATTTTTTTTTTTTTAATAAAGAACTGAAAATCTGAATGGGGGAGAACGTCATTGCATAAAAAGGGGGGGACGGGGGTGGGGTTACTGGCGTCCAACTCCACGTCTTCTCGGGAGGAAACGGACATAAACAGGGTATAACAGCACCCATCAGTTAGCTGCCTGTGACGATGGAAATAGCGGTCTCCCCACTTGCTGTGCGACCCCCCAGACATCAATGCCCAGCAGCGACTACAGGACGCTCAGGAACCTAAGAGAACGTAATAACGTGTAACAGCATTGGCGTCATTTGTGCGCCACCTAGTGGCCTCCTTGGGCATCCAATGTTTAGCAGAATTGTAGGAGGAGCCGAGTCGGTGATACTGCTTCAATTAACACTGATGACCACACAGGGCGCCATTTTCGCCTGGTGGTGAAGTCACTTTTGCAGAGATGGTCCAGCGGTGACCGGTTTATTTTTTTTAAATGGTTAAGTGCTTTGAGGAAACGCCGTCCGCCATTCTAATACAACTGGGGAAAATTTAGACTGTGCGTATCCCCGGGGCACAGTAGAGACAAGATGGCGCTCTGGTACGGGACTTGTGGCCTCCTCTGGGGGTCAATAAACACTGTCGCCACCTCTCGTCTCATGTCCTAGTCCCGTAACGCCAGGGCTGCTGTGCTTCAGGACGCTTCTAGCACCAGCGTCACGGACGTTAGTGCAAATACTGGTGGCGGGGATCGGCCTTCATACAACATGAATCCCCGTGTAAGTGGCGGAAGGATGACTGGAGAAAGCTTGGAGGAAAAATTACTTAAGGGGTCCTGTTCCGTTTAACGGAAAGTAATACTCTGCACTGCAGAGTGTCTGAAGGTGGTGACTAACTGTCATTCTCCACCATCTCTCCGGGTTACACCCCCCACATCCCGGTCCTGCAGAGTCACTAGCTCTATAGCACCACCCGATGGTGGCTGTGAGGGGGCAGATTCTTATCCAGTCAGCCCTCATAATGTTCATCAGGAGGATTCATATAACGTTAGATCACGTATGTGGCGCCAGCAAAAAAACAAATGTATAAAAAAAAAATGAAAATATAAACCAAAGCCAGTCTGGGGGAAAGCACAAACACGGGACCTTTATAAGCTGCTCTTGGGAAGGAAAGGAGGACTGGCCGATACGGGTGAAATGTCAGTAATGTCCGCCAGCCTGTCTGCTGCAAGGGTAAGGCCTGGTAAACAGGGGCTATTTTTGCCCACTAATAGACTGCGATATGGAGCGTGGCGGGATCATATCCAGGAGGTATTCTCGCTGCCGGTCTGCCAGACTGGCGGCTTTGTGACCAGCCATCCCCGCGTTCAGGTAGGCTATGTTGACACCTAGGAGTCAGAAAGACAGGTGAGTCATGTGACGCTGGATGACAATCACGGGATAAGACACAGAACAGGTCTCTATTCTTACCTGGCATCCCCAGCAAACTCCCTGCCACGGGCAGCTGTGGTGCCTGAGCAAAGTTGGATAACATTGAGCGTGCGGTGGGGAGTCCTCTCTGCAGCGAGTTCTGCGGCTGCGTGGCCTATCGGGAGAGGAGAGATAGTCAGCGGTCTGGGCTCCGCATAGGGCTCGGGCCTTCGCTTCTAGTGGCTTACCTGTCGCAGCGAGTGATGTCTCATGATGCTGTCCTGCTTGCTGACCGCCGAAGCGTTGCCTGGTGATAAGGAGGCCTGGTGCTGTAATCTCTGCTCGATCTCCTACATGACAGAAGGATGAGAGGCTGAACTCAGCGCTGGCCACAGAAAAGAGGCCACGAGGAGGCTAAACACTGGACAGAGAGGCCACGAGGAGGCTAAACACAGGGTGTAAAGGCCACGAGGAGGCTAAACACAGGAGAGAGAGGCCACAAGGAGGCTAAACACAGGAGAGAGAGGCCACAAGGAGGCGAAACACAGGAGAGAGAGGCCACAAGGAGGCTAAACACAGGAGAGAGAGGCCACAAGGAGGCTAAACACAGGAGAGAGAGGCCACAAGGAGGCTAAACACAGGAGAGAGAGGCCACAAGGAGGCTAAACACAGGAGAGAGAGGCCACAAGGAGGCTAAACACAGGAGAGAGAGGCCACAAGGAGGCTAAACACAGGAGAGAGAGGCCACAAGGAGGCTAAACACAGGAGAGAGAGGCCACAAGGAGGCTAAACACAGGAGAGAGAGGCCACAAGGAGGCTAAACACAGGAGAGAGAGGCCACAAGGAGGCTAAACACAGGAGAGAGAGGCCACAAGGAGGCTAAACACAGGAGAGAGAGGCCACAAGGAGGCTAAACACAGGAGAGAGAGGCCACAAGGAGGCTAAACACAGGAGAGAGAGGCCACAAGGAGGCTAAACACAGGAGAGAGAGGCCACAAGGAGGCTAAACACAGGAGAGAGAGGCCACAAGGAGGCTAAACACAGGAGAGAGAGGCCACAAGGAGGCTAAACACAGGAGAGAGAGGCCACAAGGAGGCTAAACACAGGAGAGAGAGGCCACAAGGAGGCTAAACACAGGAGAGAGAGGCCACAAGGAGGCTAAACACAGGAGAGAGAGGCCACAAGGAGGCTAAACACAGGAGAGAGAGGCCACAAGGAGGCTAAACACAGGAGAGAGAGGCCACAAGGAGGCTAAACACAGGAGAGAGAGGCCACAAGGAGGCTAAACACAGGAGAGAGAGGCCACAAGGAGGCTAAACACAGGAGAGAGAGGCCACAAGGAGGCTAAACACAGGAGGTAGAGGCGACGAGGAGGCTAAACACAGGAGTGAGAGGCCATGAGGAGGCTAAACAGAGGAGAGGCCATGGGGAGGCTAAACACAGGAGGGAGAGGCCATGAGGAGGCTAAAAAAAGGAGAGGCCATGAGGAGGCTAAACACAGGAGAGGCCATGAGGAGGCTAAACATAGGATAGAGGCCACAAGGAGGCTAATCACATGAGAGAGAGGCCACGAGGAGGATAAACATAGGAGAGAGGCCACGAGGAGGCTAAACACAGGAGAGAGAGGCCACGAGGAGGCTAAATACAGGAGGGAGAGGTTTCGGAGGATGACCATCACTACCCCTCCTTGTGGCATACGAGGTGATCCAGGGAGGGGTATTAGCAGGCAGATGAGGGGTAGATCTCCCGCCTGTCACCACCCACCTGCTCTTGCTGCAAGGCTTTCACAAAGGCGTTTTTTAGCCGGTTTGTGTGCTCCGCCTTCAGCGCCTTCTTCTGATTGGACGTCATGCACTGCTCGCACAGGATCTTGCCGCTCTTCTCCTGCTTCCAGTGAGGGGTGAAATCTGTGCGGCACTGGGCACACGTGAAGGGGTCGATGTGCAGGAGGGAGGAGCAGCCTTTGCCTGGAGGGAGCGAAAGAGAGGGTGAGAGAGCAGGGGGCGACAGGGCATTGCACAAGGCGGAGTCACACACTGCCAGCCCCTACCCTGGCTGTCGATCACGCTCTGCACCACTTCCTCCAGCCCCACCATGTAGATGAACTCGCTGTTGGCGGCGCTGGGCAGGAAGTGAAGCAGTGGCGCCGGGGGCTTCGGTGGCGGGATCTCCAGCAGGGTCTTCTCCAGCTGCTTCCGCAGGGCGAGCTTGGCGGCTGCTTGGGAGCTGGCGGGATCAGCCATGGAGCTCGGGCTGGGCAGCGGGGAAGACACCCGGTTCACCGAGCTGGTCTGCATGTGGGAGCCCAGATTCATGTACATCGCCGAGGAGGAGGAGGACGAGGAGCGCTGGCACGGCACAGAGGAGCTGGGCTGCTGTGGGAAACACACAGGTCATCAGAGTTCAGAACACAAGGAGGCGCCATTACCACAGGAGGGTAACGCAGGCGCCACTGACAGTTAGGGTACAGAAGGCGTTACTAATGAAAGGCGGTATAGTGGGTGCCATTACCTTGGAGCTTAATGGCACAGCAAGCTAGTACTGGAGGAGGATGGGGGCAGAGTGGGTGTCAATGCTGTGTGAGGCGAGCGCATACTATAGTCACCAGTGGGTGGCGATCATGCTCGGGTATATTACCTGTGGGTAGCTGAGGGCCTGGGTCATGCCCGGCGGGTTGTTGCGGATCAGGCTGGCTTTAGGCGGCACACACTGGCCCTGCATCTGGGTTGGGTTAGGGGCAATTACTCTCTGGGACATCATCATGTGAGGCAGGGTGGCATTGGAGGAGGATCGGATGACACTGTGAGTCTACGGAAACCAAAACACAAGCCTCAGGAGCCCGCAGCACGTCACCAGACCTACCGCACAGCAGAAACAATCTCGGCAAGTTACGGCACTGCGGCGATCTGACCGTCAGCTTACCGGCACGCTTCTCAGGTTCTGCATCTCCAATCCCGGAGCACCCGGCCGTGAGGGGACTTTAGCCAGGCTGGGCTGCCCTACGTGTGCCGGGGAGGGCTGCACAATGGTGGCTGCGTTTTGCACCACAGGGTTCTGGAAGACGAGAATATCACAGATGGTCAGGAACCTCAAAAGACATAAGACGGAGGAGACAGGAACCAGGATGTCCGAGTGCAGTGACCAGAATGCAGCCTATCCTGTCACTAGCAGCCAGTGACATCACTGAGTGCAGCCTATCCAGCCACTAGCAGCGAGTGACATCACTGAGAATGCAGCCTATCCAGTCACTAGGAGCCGGTGACATCACTGGAAGTGCAGCCTATCCAGTCAGTAGGAGCCAGTGACATCACTGAAAATGCACCCTATCTAGTCACTAGGAGCCAGTGACATCACTGAAAATGCACCCTATCTAGTCACTAGGAGTCGGTGACATCACTGAGAGTGCAGCGTATCCAGTCACTAGGAGCCAGTGACATCACCGAGAGGGCAGCCTATCCAGTCACTAGGAGCGGGCGACACGACTGAGAATGCAGCCTATTCAGTCACTAGGAACCAGAGAAATCACTGATGGTGCAGCCTATCCAGTCACTAGGAACCAGTGACATCACTGAGAATGCAGCCTATTCAGTCACTAGGAACCAGATAGCCAGTCACTAGGAGCCATTGACATCACTGAGAATGCAGCCTATCCAGTCACTAGGAGCCAGTGACATCACTGAGAATGCAGCCTATCCAGTCACTAGGAGCCAGTGATATCACTGAGAATGCAGCCTATCCAGTCACTAGCAGTCTGTGAAATGACCATTGGGAGATATTCAATAAAGTTTATGTAACCGCCCGCCCAACACAATAACAGTCCAAGGCGTGGACGGGAGATGGGGAGCTTTACCTTCTGCAGGACATTCTCCTTCTGGAGCTGGCTCTGTCGCAGTTTCTTCAGAAGAACCAGTCGGGCCTCTTCCAGTCGCAGCTCGTCCTTCAGTTGTTTGATCAGCTGCTGCCGTTCCTCCAGATTTTTACCCTGGGAGGAAAGAAGGCGTCAGTCTACACTTTCGGTCTCCGGCCCAGCCTGCACGGCCACCATCACCGCTTCGCTCTGTGGACGGCGGCATACCTTGAACATCTCCAGGTTGGCTATCTTGACTCGGTCTTCCAGGCGTGAAGAGGAGCGTGGGCTGGAGGCCTCATTGTCAGACAACACGATGATGTCTGGAGAGGGAGTCAACGCGGCCCGGTCCTGGTCACTAAGGAGACAAAGATGAAGTGTCCACATAAAATCCAGGCTACAGACCTGTCATTCCCCTCAACAGAGATTAGCCAACAATTCAATTGTACGCGGCCCGACCACAGGGCCACACCAGCATGATTTACAGGGGCCACATTGCCCATATTTGGACCCTAAAATGGACTATGTGGCTTGGGACAAGATTCATTAAGGAGATGACCAGTGCAAACGCCAACCGTAGCCACAGACTAGCACAAGAGCCACGCGGCATTGCGCCTCTGACACGCGGCATTGCGCCTGACACCTCTGAGATGCAGCATTACACCCCTGACACGCGCCATTACACCTCTAACGCGCACCATTACGCCTCTGAGTCTGCACCTCCATGAAACACGTGCAGGTTCCTTACATTATGCAGAAGCAGATTGTGAAGACATCCTATAACATGGGTGTTACAGGCTACAGTGACTCTCCCTGCAGCACCTTGGCGGCCCCGCTCCTGAAGGAATAGTCACTGCCGGCAGCCCCAGCACAGATGGCTGCTCCTCATGCTGTGTAGGTGCTAAGTTACAGGAAAAAACACCAGAAACCCACAGTATTGACAGAAGCAAAGCCCAGGCTGCCACCGAGGAGGGGCCGAGGAGTGGGGGAGGAGGAGATCCAAGAGTCATGTGACCAGGCCTCTACAATGCACCATCTACATCATGTATAATAATCCACTGACATCATGTATTACACCCCCCCAAAACCAGCACTGACTGAGCGCAGAATCATCTCATCCTAATATTTACTACTGTGACGTAAGCAAAACTTTGCAGCTTATTAGAGAGCATAGCCTATCCAGTCACTATGAGCCAGTGACATCACTGAGAGCGCAGCCTATCCAGTCACTAGGAGTCAGTGACATCACTGAGAGTGCAGCCTATCCAGTCACTATGAGCCAGTGACATCACTGAGAGCGCAGCCTATCCATTCACTATGAGCCAGTGACATCACTATGAGCCAGTGACATCACTGTGAGTGCAGCCTATCCAGTCACTATGAGCCAGTGACATCACTGAGAATGCAGCCTATCCAGTCACTAGAAACCAATAAGATGGTGGGATGAAAATCATGACTGGGACCCAGCTATGGCAGGATATCATATATTTAAGAAGCATAGAGTAGGAGAAATTGGAGGAGGCGTAACAATGTATGTGAAGGAAGGGATCAATCCAACTTTAGTAGGGAGCATTGGAGAAAACACGAATGGACTTTGGGTAACCATAGAAACGCAGGGGTTATTCTTCATACGAGATGCATACTCCAGCTCATTTTCGGCGGTCTCTATTTTGAAAATTTTACTGATTAGAAAGTTTTCCTATTAAATGGGTGAGTATGGAGAATTTGAGATCCAGTTTGGAACTGGCTAGAATGGCTAGAATGAAACGGACCTTTCGAAAAATGGGCGTTCTAACCGCACACCATCTTCATACTGGGGTGATATATAGAGCACCAGGACAAAATGAGGCAATGGAAAATGTCATATTGCAAGAAATTTCTAAAATGGCAAGGGGAGGTAATAATCATGGGAGATTGTAATCTACCTGATGTAACCTGGGTGAGTCTTCAGCAAGCTCCACTAGAAGTGGGGACATTATAAATTCATTACAGGGAGCGTCCCTCAAGCAACTGGTAAGAGGCCACTCGCAAAGTGGTCATCTTAGATTTGGTACTTACAAATGGTGACAGAATCTCAGAAGGGTGAGAACCTAGGATCCAGTGACCATCAAGCAGTGTGGTTTAGTATAATGACTGAGAGTGACACGAGCCACACACAGACCAGGGTGCCAGATTTTAGAAAGGTGCATTTTGTGAAAATGGGGAAATGTGTAAGTAATTCGTTGGCGGAGTGGAGGCACATGAAAGGAGCACAGGAGCAGTGGCAAAATGTAAATAATGTATTATTAACAGAAAGAGAAAGAAAGTCCATGTGGTTTACAAAAGAGGAGGAACTATAGTAACAGCAAAAGAGATGTCTAGAGGAATTATAAGCAAACTCAGAGTAATGATGACAGGGAGGAGTATTTTGCAAAACAGGAGTCTAAAAAGGTTATAAGAGCAGCAAAGGCACAAACTCAGGAAAAACTGGCCCACTTGGTACAAAAGGGAAAAAAGCTTTTTTCGGTATATAAATGAAAGGCGAAAAAATAAGGAGAGTATAGTAAGTTTTAAAATGGAGAGTGGGATTTCTGTTGAGAGTGAAAGGGCTATGGCAGATCATCTTATCAAGTATTTCTGTTCAATATTTACAAAGGAAAGAGAGGGGAAGGGTCCACTTTTACATGGGAAGACTATTAATACAGTGGGGGCAATTACTACTACTGTCACTGAGGAACAGATATTAAAAGAACTTTCACAGCTGCAAGTGGACAAATCAATAGGACCAGATGGGATACATCCGAGGATACTAAAAGAGCTTAGAGGGGTGCTGGCAAAACCATTAACTGAATTATTCAATCAGTCACTAATAACTGGGGTGATTCCAGAGGACTGGAAAATAGCAAATGTTGTACTTCTGCATAAAAGTAGAAGTAGGGAAGAAGCGTCAGAAGTAGGGAAATTACTGGAGACACTGGGGTCCATTTACTATATCGTTTACAGGAGATAAAGACCATTTTACACCTTATCTCCGAAAAGGATGTGTGCACAATTTACAAAGCTATGATCGCCATGGAAACCATGCCGATCATCAGCTTCCGCACTCACGATCGCCAGGCCGCTCTAATGAATGTGGGCCGGCTGATCATTGTAATTACAAAGTATCGGCGTGGATTTTAACAATCCGTGCCGACAAGTTAAATAATGCCATCTGAAGATGGCGTTAGGGTAGGTATTACAGCAGTCTCCCCATATATCCCCCTTTTCCTCCCCCTAATAGCTGTTATTAGGGGGAGGAAAAGGGGGGTATATATCAGGAGACCTCTGTAATACAAAACACAAATGAAAATGTACAAAAAAAAATTATAAACATTTTTTTTTATATGCTTAATTAGTAAATTATTAATAGAAATATTTTAAAATAATAATAAAAAAAAGAAAAATACAAAATAAACAGTTTACTTACCTGTCCCGGCATCCCAAAAGGCAGCGACTGCGCATGCGAGGGCACTTCTTCTTCCCTCGATGCCGGCGAAAGTCCTGCGGATCATTGTGGGATATCGCCGGACAGGTTAAAAATAGTAACTTTGACGAAAACAGGTGCAAGGCTCGCTGCGAGGTGCAGTGAGCCTTGTACTGAATAATAACGCTCACAGCGGGCGTTATAGTAAATGGAGCCCATAATCTTCACATGGTATATGTTGCGTTTTCTAGTCCAAAGTCTGGACTGTATTTCATGGGACATGTATTTTCTCCTACCTATATAAGTGTCCTTGATGACTTTAGTTAATAAAGCTTCCAATGACAGAAAAGGGGCAGGTGTTGCCCATAGCAACCAATCAGGTTCTAGCTATTACCTTTTTGAAAATAATTGCTAGAATCTAACTTTTGGCTTTGTACAACTTTCTCTGGACGCATCACTGAATCTTATTTTATGACTCATGGTTTATATACAGTATTAGTCCGACGTAAGATTGTAAATTTAAATGGTGCATAAATGATTCAGTATTCTCTGGCTAATAAGGGGTTATATAAGGTTTCCTCAATGTCAAAGCATTGTTTGTCCTGAATTGATTTTCTGAGTTTAGTTCTTAATATTTCAATCAGCTTCCAACCTTCCTAAAAACATTTCTCCAACGTGACCCATTCCACCAGTTACAAAATACTCTGCTCCTGATCTTTACGACTGTCACTCAACTGGTTTTATTAAAATAAGATTTTGCTCTTCACCACAAGTGGTTAACAATGTAACTGTTTGTTGGAAGCTCAGGAACAGAGTATTTTGTACCTAGTGGAATGGGTTATGTTGCATGATCTGCTAAAAACATGAGCCTTGTTGCTGTACATGCTTACTATATCGTGAGTAAGAGTTTGCAATGGTATAATCCGAATGTCTCTATCTTCCCTTTCAGACTGAGTCCCTATGAGTGGTACAACCCCCACCCGTGTCTACGTGAGCGCCATCACATCCTAGAGAACCAGTACACATTGGGGAACAGCCTGTGGTTCCCTGTTGGAGGGTTCATGCAGCAGGGTTCAGAAGTCATGCCAAGGGCACTGTCCACGAGATGCGTGAGTGGAGTCTGGTAAGTATGATAGCGTCCAAGAGATAATGGGTGAGTTAGGGCAATCATCGAGTACAACCCATGTCACCCAGTGCCTCTTCCGTAGGTGGGCTTTCACGCTTATTATCATCTCCTCCTACACTGCCAACCTTGCTGCCTTCCTGACTGTGCAAAGGATGGAGGTCCCCATTGAATCAGCTGACGACTTGGCCGATCAGACAAATATTGAATATGGGACCATACATGGTGGATCTACCATGACTTTCTTCCAGGTTGGTGGACTTTTTAGCCATCTCTATTAATATAAAGACAGATTTCACACTCAGCGTTGGCTGCTATTTTTACTCCTGAGGACTAGGTTAAATGATCTTCTGTTCTGCTAATCTTTAAGGTGTATTGATATCATGATTATTCCTAAGGATAAAGGACCGGATCCTAATTGAGTAGTACGATCTGAGTGAACCTGAGGTCTTCTATTGGGTCGCTGTATGATCATGATTTCCATACGACCACTCCCCTTGCACTTAAGCTATTATCGTGGGCAGGACCCTACCTTGATATTTACGTATTGGCCTCACGGTAAATGGGGACAGTGTGTAAATGAGAGTCATGTATAAGGGCTTAGCCAAGCCCTTACCCTACGATTTAAATACCTTCCCCCTCCCACGCAGACATGCTTTAAGCATGCCGTCCCACCTCACCATCACAACTCCCAGAATTAAAACTGGAACTTGAGGATCCGAATCTACGCTGGAAGTCAGTAACGTGCGCACATGAAGAGTGTGGCCATTTTAATCTCACAGGATCCAGTCTAAAATAATTCAGCATCAGGTGGTGCGAGTCCCCGCACCGATGGCTGTCATTACGAAGGAAAGTTGCTTTTTGGCTGTCTCTATTTGGAATGACAGCTGTTTTAGATTTTTTTTAATGAATGGGTGAGTATGCGATCGGCATACTCACCCATTTATTTTTGGAAGTGACACCACCGGACCACCAGAGAGGTGAGTAACCCTCTCGGGGAACATAGGGTTAGGCTGCAGGGGGGAATGAGACTTAGGGTTAGGCTGCAAGGTGGGGGAGACTTAGGGTTAAGCTGTGGGGGGGAGACTTAGGGTTTGGATTGGGGGAAACTCACCTTTCGGAGCACTGTGTTCCTTGCTACAGGGATCGTTTGCTATGCCTCATCGAGGCATAAGCAATCTATATCCCAGCCAGTTCGGAATTGGCTGGGAGCGAACGGCCCTTTTGCAATAGGGTCTGTTCGCTATGGGGACCCACACTCATTAAATACTGGCCCAAGGTAAATGATGTGACTGCATAACATACAGATAACACATGAACTGTTAAGGAAACAGAACCAGTGCTAGCAAGAATTGTCTTGAGCTGCATTATATGAATTTTAAATGGAGAGGGGAAATGTTTGCAGCATTGTGGCAGGACTGAATGAGCGGTTATGCATATTGACAGGAGACCCAGCCAATCAGAGAGAGAGACTGCAGCCAGCCAATAGGCTAGCTGCAGTCTCTCCTGCAGAGATTATCGCTCGCAGCCTCTGCTGTGTGTGGTGCTGATATCGGGACCTTTGCTCTAGGGAAAATCGTCCAATTTATTGTCCATTTCCTGCTGGGACCAAAATCTCCCTAGTGTATGGCCAGCTTTAGTGATTCAATACAAGGACATTGGATTGGATCCACAGATAAGAAGGAAATAAGTACGTACAGATTCGCAAAAAATATGCAACTAAGAGGCAAGTGCACTCCCATGACCCTCCCTCGTTCTTATGGATCTTTACTGACTTCTACATCCATAGGGCTACCTTAACTGTCTGTGCGTGTCTTTGTGTGGATTTTGCTAAAGTACATGCAGATTTTGGAAACCCAGCCCATACACCCTATTTAAATGCCTCCACCCACCCACTTTACTTAACTTCCTACTTATGGAGTACTGGCACACCCCTTCCTACGGATCTCATTAGGCATGGAGTTAAACAGACATAAGACAGAGGAGCAATGAGAAAGACAAGTCAGATGCTGGGTGAAATTATATAAAGGAAGAGGTTTAATAGAACATGAGGACATGTGTATATACTGGAGGGTGACAGGTACAGAAGGGGATATTATATAAAGGAAGAGGTGCCTGCAGCCTATCCAGTCACTAGGAAAGAGATTTCCATTGAGAGCTAAACATGAATGTAATCTACTACAGTAAAAACAGAGAGTGGATAACACAAATAAATGTTGGTTCCCTGGGCACATGCATTAGACAGGCCCTTATATCTCGCAGCTCTGATGTAAGTGCCACGAGCATTAAGGTTTAATTATATTGATCTGTACAGTGTTGGGATAGCTCCAGGTAATATATAAAACAAGGACATGGTAGACAGGGATGGTGGTGTTGATGACAGTCTCAAGAGAGTTTCAATACATTGTAAAATGTCTCTATAAAAGAGAAGTAGAACTGAAGGAGACAGAAGTTATGTGACTTCCAGATAATCTGACTCCTGTCTCACAACGCCTAAACCTCATCCACAGCATGACCATCAGTCCATCAAGTGTCATCACCATCCAATCATCAGTAACCCTACAAGTCTTCACCTATCATCTTCACCTATCATCATTGACCCTACAAGTCTTCTCCTATAATCACTGACCCGACAAGTCTTCATCTATCTTCAGTGACCCTACAACTGTTCCCCTATCATCATTGACCCTACAAGTCTTCACCTATCATCAATGTTTCTACAACTCTTCCCCTATCATCATTGATCCTACAAATCTTCACCTATCATCAGTGGTTCTACAACTCTTCCCTTACCATCAGTGACCCTACAAGTCTTTACCTATAATCACTGACCCTACAAGTCTTCATCATTGACCCTACAAGTCTTAATCTATCATCAGTGACCCTACAAGCCTTCATCTATCATCATTGACCCTACAAGTCTTCATCTATCATCAGTGACCCTACAACTCTTCCCCTATCATCAGTGACCCTACAAGTATTCACCTATCATCAGTGACCCTACAAGTCTTCACCTATCATCATTGACTCTACAAGTCTTCATCTATCATCAGTGGCCCTACAAGTCTTCATCTATCATCAGTCGCCCTACAAGTCTTCATCTATCATCAGTCGCCCTACAAGTCTTCATCTATCATCAGTGGCTCTACAACTCTTCCCCTATCATCAGTGGCTCTACAACTCTTAACCTATCATCAGTGACCCTACAACTCTTCCCTTAGTATCAGTGGCCCTACAAGTCTTCATCTATCATCAGTGGCAATACAAGTCTTCATCTATCATCAGTGACCCTACAAGTCTTCATCTATCATCAGTGACCCTACAAGTCTTCATCTATCATCAGTGGCCCTACAAGTCTTCATCTATCATCAGTGGCCCTACAAGTCTTCCCCTACAGCCGTCAGTAGATGAGCTAAGGCGGTCACCGGTCATCTACCTTTTGGGTATTGTTGTACAAGTGGTGGAATGACCGCTCATATTTTGGAATGTTTTCTCACCTCCGCCTAGAACTCATGTCTACAGGCTCCTCATTGATATTCTCTTTGCCGTGTCTTCCTGCTGGCCGGGTCTCCCCGTGGGACCGCAAGCTTCCATTCATCTTCTCCTCGTAGATTTTCAGTCCGTCCTGTTTGGCAGAATGGTCATGAGCCAGTTCCAGTCCGGGGAAATCTTTCCTCTTCAGGAGGGCCAACATCTTCAGCCTCTCCATTGCTTCGTGTCCCTCCATCTTCAGCTGTTTGGCCAGAACATCTTCACGGTCATCGGGCTGATCCAAACCCCTCTTCAAGAGATTGAGGCGCAGGGCATCTTCCGTGACTCTGTCCATCCTAAAACAAGAAGAATATTATAGATACGAGGAACAGAGGAAATAAAAGGAATGAAAAACAGCAAAACCTTCATCAGGCGCGCGGACAAACACACAAGAACCACCATGAGGACTGTCCACCCACGTCTTCACTATCCATGTCTATAACTAACAGAGATATTATCAGGACAGGTCTATATATAATATACAGAGATACGACTGGATATTATCAGGACAGATCTACATATAATATACAGAGATATGACTGGATATTCTCAGGACAGGTCTACATATAATATACAGAGATATGACTGGATATTATCAGTACAGGTATTAGTTTACATATAATATACAGAGCTATAACCAGATATTATCAGGACAGGATCAGACAGGACTGGTCTATATATAATATACAGAGATATGACTGGGTATTATCAGTACAGGTACTAGTCTACATACAATATACAGAGATATAACCAGATATTATCAGGACAGGATCAGACAGGACTGGTCTATATATAATATACAGAGATATGACTGGATATTATTATCAGGACAGGTCTATACATAATATACAGAGATATTACTGGATATTATTATCAGGACTGGTCTATATATAATATACAGAGATATGACTGGGTATTATCAGTACAGGTATTAGTCTACATATAATATACAGAGATTTAACCAGATATTATCAAGACAGGATCAGACAGGACTGGTCTATATATAATATACAGAGATATGACTGGATATTATCATCGGGACAGGTCTATACATAATATACAGAGATATGACTGGGAATTATCAGTACAGGTACTAGTCTACATATAATCTACAGAGATTTGACTGGATATTATAATCAAAACAGGGTCAGACAGGACTGGTCTATATATATATATATATATATATATATATATTATACAGAGGTATGACTGGATATTATCAGTACAGGATTAGACAGGACTGGTCTATATATAATATACAGAGATATGACTGGATATTATTATCAGGACAGGCTCAGACAGGACTGGTCTATATAGAATATAATATACATAGATATGACTGGGTATTATCAGGACAGGCTCAGACAGTCCTGGTCTATCATACATACAAATATATATCTATAAAATCCGCAATCTCCATGTATAAAATGGCAGAGTACCATTAATAAATACAGACACACAATTTACTCCTGGCTACGACTGGACCCATCCCCCCTCTGGATTCCTATTGTCACTAGAAACAGGTCACATAAATCTGCGTATGGGCACACGCCAAGATGGAGACTCTGATTCGCAGTAAGCGACAAAGGGTTAAGTGCACGTTTGCGCCTCCCGGTCCGCACAGTGAAGACGGAGGAGGACGCCCTGCACCTGTTCCCAGTGCTCACACATGTTATGGGGGAGGGACGAGGGAGCACAGACTTATTTTTACATAACGCCCGCTCCCCAGATGCCAGGCACGTGTGCCATGTAATATCAGGGCATAAATGAGGGTTGGCACGCAGCATACCCGGGCAAGGCCAGCCTCAGCGTCACTAGCCAGATCGCCTTACAAAGCCCAGTGGGGGAGACTGGCAGGGGGCCGCTATCCACCTCTAAACCCATTACCCCCCCTCACCCCCCACCCCCCGGTGTGCTACAAACCCCCTGTGTGTCCTCCGGCAGAGGGGTGAACTCAGGTAAGGCTTCCCCGGAGCACCCGGCAAAGCAGACTGCGAGCTCTCACACAGCGCAATTCCCAGCATCCCCGCCGCAGGCTACCAGAGCGCGTTCAGGTAATGAGCCATTCATCAGCCGAGACGCCTGCTCTGAGAGCAGCAGACTCACACACACACAATGCACGGCGAGCGCCCGCCGCATTACACCGGCCACATCGCCAAACACAGGAGCCCCCTTCCCTGGAGACACGGACCCCGCCAGAGGGGCACAGTGTCGCATTTACCTGCCGAATCGTGGGCCAGACAGCCCCCCTCCTCCTCCACTCACAATGAGGAGGGGAGGAAAAACAGGAGCTGCCCCCTCCCCCCCTACCAAACCTCTGCCAGGCCTGCACACTATCACACACAGAGAGAGAGAGAGAGAGAGCGGGGCCCCGGCTACAACCTACAACACAGCCTGGCCCCCTGCCACCTCCAGACACCCATCAGCTGACTGCCCCCATTCACAGAGCCCAGAGGAGGTGCGGAGGAGGGGGAGGGGGCAGCCCAGGATCCACCAGCCCCTACCAACAAAAGAATCCGCTTTGCCCTAAAGGCTGACGATCGGGGAGCGTGCGGCCTGCTCCTGACCCCCCCCAATACACAGACATTCCTCCGCATACTCACAGACCTCGGGCTCAGTCCAGAGGGAGAGAGAGGAGACACAGACACAGGGAAGGAAGGGGAGAGGGAGGAGGGAGAGGTGACAGGGGTTTCACTCGGATGTAAGGATTGTGTGCGGTGGGCGGCACTCGGGATGATACCAATCCCCCCCCCCTTCTCCAGAGCCCTGCGGGATCCCTGCCCTGAGAGTGGGCACTGATCTACCACTCAGCCAATCATAACCTTACAGTCAGATTAAACAAAAGACAATAAAAAAAATAAGAAGGAGAAGGGGGGCGATGCAACACTTTACCCATCATGCACATCGTGGGCAAGGTGGGGTTAAAATCCAGTTGCAGCTGGTTTACAACCTCTGGACACGGAATTAGCTCTTAATATTTCTTTAAAGTCATTTGTGGCTGTCTGAGCGCCCCCCCCCCCTTCCTTCCTCGTCAGACACCCCCCACCTCGTCAGACCCCCGGCAGGGTCTGGACAGCTGCCAAACTTTCACCTCACCCCACTTTCCCCGTAAGAGACATCTGTGGCGTGTATGTTCTCCAGCTCCTGCCCCGTGACCTCCGCATTACACCGGGGCCCAGCAGCGATGCAGGCACATGCTTTAACCTGCCCCCAGGGCACGATGTGCACAAACTGCCCTCTGTACCACGGGGCAAAAGCCCCTCCACACTCTATAGGGCAGAAGAGGGGGAATCGCGCTTTGTACTCCGATCCGCAGGGTAAAACACCCTCCATTTATCCAAACTGCGGTGACCTCTGCAACCCCGGCCATGGGCAGAAGAAGGGTGCGTGCCCTCGCTTCCTGAATAATGTGCGATTAAGATGGGGGCATGGTACAGGAGACTGGCAAGACGGGGGCATGGTACAGGAGACTGGCAGGACGGGGGCATTGTACAGGAGACTGGCAGGACAGGGGTACGGTACTTGAGATTGGCAGGATAGGGGCATGGTACAGGACACTGGCAGGATGGAGGCATGGTACAGGAGACTGGCAGGATGGGGGCATGGTACAGGAGACTGGCAAAACGGAGGCATGGTACAGGAGACTGGCAGGATGGGGGCATGGTACAGGAGAGTGGCAGGGGAGGGGGGAGGGACAGGGGGGG
>WWET01001981.1:229077-239918 GCA_011038615.1 Limnodynastes dumerilii
TATTTGACATTTTTAACACCGTAACCACACAGACTACCCACACCCAGCCCCAACTACTCCGTAACCACACAGACTACCCACACCCAACCCCAACTACACCGTAACCCCAGACTACCCACACCCAGCCCCAACTACACCGTAACCCCACATACTATCCACACCCAGCCACACCTACACTATAACCCCATAGTCTATCCACACTCAGCCCGCTACACCATAACCTCACAGACTATCCATACCCTACCCCAACTACACCGTAACCCCACACACTATCCACACCCAGCCCGCTACACCGTAACCCCACAGACTATTCACACCCAGCCCTCTACCCCGGAACCCCACAGACTATAAACACCCAGCCCCAAATACACCGTAACCCCACAGACTATCCACACCCAGCCCTCTAAAACGTAACCCATACCCAGGAATAGTATGCACTGAATGACAGGCGTTACACGTGTCACCTGTTATATTATGTCACAAGTCTGGGTCCTGTGTGCTAAAAATATCCACCAAATGGAATCCTGTTCTTGTGTCACATACGGTGCAAAATACACATTGTCAGCCAAGACACTGTATACAGCCTATAATATTCAATATATTATAATACCCTACACTGCATCAACACATATCCTTATATCAAACTACACCCCCCACATCCCAAAAATACATCACTCCTCCCCCATATACTACACCCCCCCATACCCCAGATATACATCACTCCTCCCCATAAACTATACACCCCATATCCCATATATACATCACTCCTCCATATACTACACTATACACCCCATATCCCAGATATACATCACTACTCCTCCATATACTATACACCTCCATATACTATACACCCCATATCCCAGATATACATCACTCCTCCCCCATATACTATACTATACACCCCATATCCCAGATATACATCACTCCTCCCCCATATACTATACACCCCATATCCCAGATATACATCACTCCATCCCCACATACTATACACTCCCATATCACAGGTATACATCACTCCTCTCCCATATACTATATTATACACCCCCATATCCCAAATATACATCACTCCTCCCCCATATACTACACTATACACCCCATATCCCAGATATACATCACAACCTCCACCATATACTATAAACCCCTTATCCCAGATACACATCACTCCTCCCCCATATACTATATGCCCCATATCCCAGATATACATCACTCCTCCCCATATACTATACACCCCATATCCTAGATATACATCACTCCTCCTCCATATACATTATACACCCTCATATCCCAGATATACATCACTCCTCCCCCATATACTACACCATACACCCCATATATATATCACTCCTCCTCCATATACTATACCCCCATATCCCAGATATACATCACTCCTTCTCCATATACTACAATATACACCCTCATATCATAGATATACATCGCTCCTCCCAATATACTATACACCTCATATCCCAGATATACATCACTCCTCCCCCATATACTACACTATAAACCCCATATCCCAGATATACATCACAGCCTCCCCATATACTATACACCCCATATCCCAGATATACATCACTCCCCCCATATACTATACTATACACCCGATATCCCAGATATACATCATGCCTTCACCATATACTATACACCCCATATCCCAGTTATACATCATGCCTTCACCATATACTATACACCCCATATCCCAGATATACATCACTCCTTCACCATATACTATACACCTCATATCCCAGATAAACATTACTCCTCCCCCATATACTACACTATAAACCCCATATCCCAGATATACATCACTCCTCCCCATATACTATACTATACACCCCATATCCCAGATATACATCACTCCTCCATATACTATACACCTCATATCCCAGATATACATCACTCCTCCCCCATATACTATACTGTACACCCCATATCCCAGATATACATCACTCCTCCATATACTACACTATAAACCCCATATCCCAGATATACATCACTCCTCCCCATATACTATAATATACACCCCACATCCCAGATATACATCACTCCTCCCCCATACTCCCCTTCCCCCCCCATCTCAGGTCTACGTCACTGCAGCCCGGGTCCGGTGTCCCCGCCCATCCTCGCTTACCCAGGCGACTTCCGGTGACAGCTGTCGGTGCTCGGTGCTGTCATTCTCAGCTCACCATAGAGCGGATCTGCGCAGTACAGAGCGGCACCATGTTACAATAAAGACGAGGGTCCGGGAGCCTGCGGTAACCATGGTGATTGGCGGTTACAGCTATAGACAGCCGTTATAGGGAGCCAGAGCGTCCCCTGGATACCATAGACGCTGAGGTAGAGCGGCGGTGTGGATTGTAGAGACCCCTGGTGGCCGTTGTGTGTAATACAGGAGAAAATTATTTTGCAGCCATTTGTTATGCGAGGTTATTGTTGACGTTAGAAGTGTTATACGTTATCGGTGATGGGTTCCGAACTGGGAGGACCCAGAGGTTAGATATTATGTCCTATACCTCCATTATGCACAGATGTAGTCTTGTATGACAGAAGATATTTATTATATGCTTATGATATGAAAGTAGCGTGTTCCTGTAATAAAAACCTCATTTTTATTCCAAACACTAAACCCTAATGCCCCCAGTAGCGCTGATATGTGGAGGCGATATTTAGCATCATAAATACATGCTGGTAGCCTAAATAAAGATAATATCCAGCGCTTCCCCTTAATGCTGCCTGTAAAGTTGTAAAGGGGTATCCACCACACAGAACCCTCAAAACAATATTCCTTAAAGGTATGCAACCTTAAGGAAACAATAGACTTTAACACAAATACAACTTACAACAGACGCTTCAACATGTATACAGAGTTTCTTAATGTCTTTTTTCTGTACTACTTAAGTTCTCTTCTCTTTAAATATATCAAGTCAGAGGAAACGTTCATATAATAGTTATAGTTATATAGTTAGATATATATCCTTATATCCTTTCTCTCATTCTTCTTCTGAAGCACGCAAAGAGGGGCCGAGTTGGATTTCTGCCCTGATCCTGGTTCTATATGAGGGACAGAAGAGGTGGAGGACACCTATGTGGCATGTTTATTACATGATACTGGTGTATGTGAACATCAAAGCAATATTTGCTGATAACATTCTGGTAGCTTGGCTCCACCTTCTCCATTAAGCTCCTCCTTCTCTTGAAAGATTTATTGTCTCTGGGGTAGGAGGAAAGAAACCCACGCTATAAGAACAAGTGAAGTGTTGATGAAAGAATTTTATTGATTTTTTTTATTGGATTTTATTGAAGTTTTTATTTGGTGAATAAAGATATATGTACAAGGAATAAGATCTCTGAAAACATTGGTGAAAGGAGAATTGAAAGAAACCTTTTTTTTTTTTTTTTTGCAAAAGTGAAAGAGAATACTAATGTGAGTAGTCATTTTGCTGGGCTGGTTTGGGGTTCTGGCAACAATGGCGCACTTAGATCCTCTTTTCCTCTTGCCCCTATGTTCGTGGATGTGTGGCGAGACGTTGCCATCTGGGAACCTGGAAGAGAGAGGGATCAGGATTTCAAGATAAACAGAAATGCAGAATTTCAAGAGGAGAACCACGTGAGTTGATACAAAACGTTATTTACTTACCTCTATTAAGTGAGAGCTGCACAAGGTTCTGTCTTCTTCCCTTTTGTCTTTCCGAGTGGATATTCGAGGAACGATACTGTAGATGGGGGCCCTGTGAATAGAAGGGAAAAAAGGATTTTGTTACATATAAATGATCAAGAGAAATAAAGTGTGAGTAGGTCCAGTATTCTATTTACCTACTGTGAAGTTGTGGAGTCACACAGGGATTCCCTGTTGTCTCTTTTTGGTGTTTTGAAGGGAGAATATATCTATGAAGGAAGAGAGAAAGAGGACATAAGGATATATTGAACTATTATATGAACATTTCCTGACTTGAGATATTTAAAGAGAAGAGAACTTAAGTAGTACAGAAAGGACATTAGGAAACTTTTTTTTGTATACATATTGAAGCACCTGTTGTAAATTGTATTTGTCTTAACATGTTGGTAGCCTCTGTAACGCTTCTCGCCATTGGCGCACATCAGAAACATCTATTGGCGTGACCTGTGACTGGTGGCGTAACTAAGGTTAATGGAGCCCAGGGAAAATGATAATTCACGGTGTAATAAAAATGTAATGATTTAGTCCCATTGGACCTGCCAAGCGCACGCGCCCTGTAACACTTACCCTCGTTAGTACGCCGTTGGTAAAGCCCGCAGAGGGGCAGCTTTCCTACTGCACAGGGGAGGGTACACCTTCAGCAGCAAATGAAGCACCTTTAACACTGAATCTGCTATTTTTCTTAGCTATCCTTCCATAAATGATGACAGAACAATTATTGTGTGTCTGGGATGGCAGGCGGTGGTTGTAGACAGTTTATTAGTGCACAAAATCCCCTCTGCTTTCTAGGTCTTGTGCCAAATGACTGTGGTTTCCATAGTAACCCTCAACCATGATTAGCAGTCTGACAAACCAAAGGGATATATTCATGTTGACTCTCTCTCTGTGGGCTTTATATGTGGAAGCCACCATTAATGTATCATCGCTGTACTAATAAGCGGTGAATTTCAGCTTTATTGTAACACCCAAAACAACCAGAGTCTAATCACAATATATTTATTTTCTGCTATCATATATATATATAAAAAAAAAGACAACGTCCATAAAAATATATACAATTTTACAGGATTTTTACAAAATACAAACAAGAAATGGAAAATAATCCTTCTGTCATCCCCCATCGGGGGACAATGGCGGCTCTATGTAAACGCAAGGAAAGGTGTGGTCGATAGGGAGAGTCCTGAATGTATCTTCTGGGAGAGGAAACATGACGCTGTGTATAAAACACTGTCCGCTAAGGGCCAGCCAATAAATAAAATGTGAATTAAAATCATACGGCGCTTTGCAGACAGCTGGGGGGACATTGCCATACAATCCAATCACAGCCAGAGAGGCGTGTGAAACGCGCTATGACCTCACTGCGCTACATGCATAACAGGAGCTCCTATTAATCATCACATAGGTAGGTTCATGCCCAGGCACCTGTTACACTGGTGGCAGCAGCGAGGGCACAGGGCATATCATCACATTAAAGGCACTTTTACCCTGTACGGGGACCACATATGCAGTTCCAACGCAGGGGCACCAGCGTGGTGCAGTCTCTCTCTCTCTTGCACTACGCGTGTAACATGCAACGATGGCCCCCTGGAAATATCCCCTTAATTTACAGCCCGCTCCATCTATGGATTAAGTGAAATGTGTATTTAGACATTAGGGAGGGGTAAGGACTCTAGCAGGTCCTGCTGCCAGAATATCACTATCTTCTACAGGTCCTCAAAGCCATTGGGAAATGTAAAAAAACAATTACGGCAGTAATGGCGGCTAACGATCCAAAGTGTGAACATGTGACACTTATCCAAAGACGTGAAAGTGGCCAAAGTTCTATAACATTTCTTATGTGACAAACCTACAACCACGACCCATGGGTTACATGCAAACCATTACCAGGTCTGTAAAATGTCATGTGTGTCACATGTAAAATGGCACATTCATCCTCCCAGAACCCCCTGGTGCCTGGGAACCGGTACTGCATCTCACAGAAAGAAAATGTGTCAACCGCTCATTATTTTTTGATACTGCCTTCACATTTGATGCCATCTTCAGCCAACAGACTTCGTTTAATCAGCTGGGGCAGAAATATAAAATTCACGTACGTATATCAAAAAAATAAATAGCCGTTTGTGAACCAAGCCCTATTGATTGACGGTTGTAGGAGACAAAGTGCTGAACACGTATCACAGATAACAAAATATAGATTTCAGATTCAGTAAATAGAAGCATCTCTCTTGTATGAACTAATAATCTGAGAAAGTGGTCTGACCACATGGTAAAGGCAGCCAATCAGAGCACAGCCGGGTTGGTCACTAGCAGAACACATGGCCAGGGCTGTGGGACATGACGTTAGTCTGAGGCTGTGGCACACATGGTCACTGCAGCCGGTCACAGCGGAAGGAATCCTCCACCAGGGGGTCAGTCAGAGGGGCGTAAGGGTCACTCAGCATATTAAGCCCATCCAGGGTGAGTGGCTCGATGTTCAGGTCTTCCTCTAGCCCCAGCGACTGGTCCATTTCAAAGCCGGGGACACAGGACAACGCCGATGTGATCTCCTTAGAGAAGCCGGGAGGAGAGTCCACAGCTGCAAGACAAAAAGGGCAAATACCGGGTTATATTGTATGCCTCACTCACAGCGGAGACAGGAAAAAGAAACGGCAGATGGGGAGAAAGTGAGGAAGAAGGTATGGGGCAAAACTATCAACCCAAGGGGTGGAGGGGGAAGGGAGAGGGAAGATAAGACCTGTGAGGATGGTACTGGAGGAGTCACACACACCTGAGAGGATGGTATTGGGGGAGGAGTCACACACACCTGTGAGGATGGTACTGGAGAAGTCACACACACCTGTCAGGATGGTATTGGGGGGAGTCACACACACCTGTGAGGATGGTATTGGGAGGAGTCACACACCTGTAAGGATGATATTGGGGATGGGGTCATGCCGGTTGTTCTGTTTCTTGTAAGACTGTGAGGTGGTGCCACCGCTCCCGCTTAGGCCGCTGATGTGAAGGTGTGAATAATCTCCGTGGAAGGAGCCGCCGCTCAGAGCCAGACGTCCGTCCTCGACCATGTTACACTGTTCAAACTGAACACAGAGTCTCATGAAAACCAAGCCCCCCTCCACCTGGAATCAGGGGGTGTGTGAGCTGCCTCATCCGTACCTGCTGGGAAAGGCCGCCGGTGCGCTGGGCAGAGAGCTGCAGATCACACTCATCAAACAGGCTGCTGAGCAGGGACTGTGGAGAGAGGAGCTGGGAGTCAGCACAGCAACAACAGCACCGTGCCAGCCGGGCACCCCAAAATCACACCCACACTCACATTGCAATCCCCCAGGAGGTACTGGTACGGGGGACCCTCCGAATTCTGCTGGTAAGGAAAGGACTGTGAGCTAGACGGGGCGTCATGGCGATCTTTGTGGGGAGAATAATGTAGAGAATTCTGGGAGACATCTAGCTGCTGGTGCTGGTTATATGAGCGGTCGCCTTGATGCAAAGGATGATGGGATTCGTGTACTGGCGGATGGGACTGCTGCATTGGCTGCGGTGAATGGAGCAAAGGCTGCTGGGAGTCGTGGAAAGGGGGATGGGACTGGTGCAAAGGCTGCTGGGAGTCTTGGACAGGGGGATGGGCCTGGTGCAAATGCTGCTGGGAGTCTTGGAAAGGGGGATGGGACTGGTGCAGCTGTGATTGGGGAAACAAGGTCGGATGGGCGAAGTGGTAAGGCGGCAGCCTCTGATCGGCAGGCATTTTGCTGGTGTCCAGAGGAACTCCCTGTAATGTAGAGCAAGACGACCATGAACGAAGGTGAGATCTACCTACACATCATACCACCATTTTGTCGGAGCCCCAAGTTACCTGTGTGATGGAGGTCAGCGTTGGAGACATGGTGGGGGAGAACTGCTTTTGGTGCGGCCTCCGGGAATCCCCCATCGGCAGCGTGAGGGGACTGAGGGGGACCCGGCGTCGGGGCGAGGTGCTGGCCAGCGGAGGAAACGAGGAGGAAGAGGACGAGGGCGAGGAAGGCGTGCTGTAGCTGCTGACAGAGGGGGACAAGGACTGGTTGCTGAGAGAGGACGGCAGGGATTGGCTGCTCAGCGAGGACTGCAGTGACGGGTTGCTGAAGGACGTCTGCAGGGAGGTGCTGCTGAGGGAGCTCTGCAGGTTGGGGTTGCTCAATGAAGACTGCAGGGACTGGCGGCTCAGCGAGTTCTGCATGGCCGCAGCAGAGAAACCTGGACAGAGAGACCCACCCAATGAGAGACCTGTTGATCACTGGTCTTCAACAAAATGGCCGCAAAGAAAGGATCAATGGAGACATACCAGAAGCGTCATACGATGGCGGCAGCCCAATCCTGCTGATCCCCAGATGGGTCATGGTGCTGGCCAGGTTCCCGGTGCTGCTGCCCCCGCTCAAGCCGCTGTACCCCGACTCCTCCGGATCCAGCGGGGTAGGGAGGGGGGAGGGGAAGTGGAGGTTGGTCAGGTCTGGCAGGGAGCCCCCGGTATTCAGGACAGAAGCCGCTGGGGGTGCGCTGGGGGGTTGATCCACGGATGGATAAATGCTGGGAGGAAATAACGAGGGTAAAACGTGTACGCAGGTAAGAGGAGGCGCCACAGGCCCACCCCCGCCCTGCAAGTTCTACAGCCACTCACTTGATCCCAGGGACTTCACAAGACTTGGGGCGAGCGGAGCTGGACGGCAGCTGTGGTGAAGAGAGCAGGGACATAAATGCACAGTGGACGACACAGGTGAAGGCGCACCATGCAGATCCACGCTTCACACTCACCTTCTTAGCATCACACGGCTTCAACAGGTGTCCGCCATCACCCTGGGCTTCCTCTATGCCTGGAATAGGGAACGGGAACGCTGCACAGAGAGGTGAACAAGAGGTGTGTACAGTCCCTTCATAACCCCAGCCTGGTTACATGCCCGCCCCCCCTAAATCATGCGCTGCGGTCACAATTCTAAGGATTTCATTGGTCGAAAGTCTTAGCAGCATATTCCACCCAGCAGGGAGTCACTCCATGCACTTACCACTCCTCCTAGTGGGGGTGGAGACCCCTTGTGGCGGGACAGGGTACGGCTCCATCACGCTGGTGTGCAGCGCAGAGTCAGAGTTGGTTCTGATGGGGGGGGAACAGGGCACATTTCGGTCAGGACAGGCCGGAGGACGTACAAGGAGGCAGAGGACAGGGCGAAGTTGGAAGCGGAGACATGGCAGCCATGAAGGAAGCGCACAGTCACACAGCGCAGTCACCTGACACACACTGCTGCAAGCGAAAAGCGGCCAAAGGACCCAAACGCAGAGGGCGGGAGGAGCGGGGGCAGACAAGATATTTCACCTGTTTAATGCATTCGGCAGCCTAAACAGCTGTCCAGTATCCGAGGGGTAGTTGCCCCAGGGTAAGTTCCTTAATAACAAAAGACAGGGTTATTACAGGGGCCACACTCCCTCAAAGGGGACGCAGCTTTCCCAAAGGAGCCGTCCTCTGTACCCAATACACCCCTCCCGGAACAACGCTTCACAGACAGATCCGTGGCCTCCCTGACCCGTTGTAAACCCGTAACTTGGCCGCTCTGCACCTCTTGCCACGGACACGGGGTAGTTACCTCCTCAGGCTGGACTCCTGGTGCGGGGACAGGTAGGACATGTTGTAGGGCGAGCTGTCCACGTGAGCAGGTTAAGGAAAGACCAGAGACAAACACAGAGAAGACCGACATGATACTGCCACCTGAGAGCATTCTGGGACTTGTAGTTTCACAACACCGGGAGAGTTATAGGCTAGTGTATGACATGGCACACTGCACTCAGATCCAGACTGATGCCACTCCACTAAACCGTACGGATTTACCGTGTGGGCAGCCAGACGGCTTAGAACGCCCTCATCGTACTATCTACACGCCCCCTTCACGCACAGCGCCAATGCTTTCCGCTTCCCTCACCCGCCACCATATCCTGGAAACGCGGCGCTCGAACAAAACGCTGACGTTCTCCGATCCTCGCTGGATGGGGCCCCTATGACAAACAGAGCGGGTGATGGGATTGCAGCATTGACGCCGGGTCACAAAGAGGATATCTGCCGCATGTATCGGCGCAGCGGTGACATCATACGGCGAGGATCTCGGTGCACTCGTTCCACAAGACCATGGCGCCGGGTGCTCCGTGTCGGGTCCAGCGGTGACTGTGGCGGTCCCTGCAGGAAAACAAGAGGACAGAGGGAGGAAATACAGAATCACACAGGGATATAAAGGAAGATAGATAAGGGGCCATATAAAAGCCAGAGGCCACATGGGGTTACCTGAAACTCTGCCGAGCCACAGCTAATCTGATTGACATTGGGTAGGGATCCGCCATAATACGGGCCCCGCATGTGATTCATCCTCAGCTTCTGCACCTGTAACTGAACCATAAACACCGGTTCACCACCAAAGTCACACGCTCACCACAAGCACCGGGTCACCACCAGAGTCACACGCTTACCACAAGCACCGGGTCACCAACAGAGTCACACACTCACCACCAGAGCAGGTCACACGCTCACCAAAAGCACCGGGTCACGACCAGAGTCACACGCTCCCCACAAGCACCGGGTCACACACAGAGCTAGCCCGCACACCACAACACAATGACATCCATGGCCAATCTCTAGGGCCTGACACCCCCAGGCAGCGTACATGTCTAACCAGGAGAACCGTAGAAAAACCCCCTATCCCCAGTCACAAAACATATATATGACATGTATTACACGTTCAAAAACACAGAACATAATGGACATTACAGAGAACAACATATACAGGGATAAATTGTACCAGGACACTGGGGTGACAGCGGAACACAAGGGGGGGAAGATGACATCTTTGACCAGGGGGGCAGGAAACAGGGTGGTGACAGAGGTCATGGTGTGGTGACACCTACAAAAGAAGAGGGGGGCCCCAGGGTAGGGTAATACCTGTGATTTGTGAGGCAATAGATAGGGGTACCAAGTGTGACAGGGGACACGGAGAGTGGGGTAATACCTGTGACCGGATCCAGACACACCTGTGAAATGCAGGACAAGGGATGTGGAGGTGTCATCTGTAATGGTGGGGTGGTGACACCTGTGATGTGGGGAGGGGGAATACTGTGACAGGGAGCAGGGTGGGGGTGATACCTCTGACGGGTGGGGTGTGTG
>WWET01001981.1:279332-290434 GCA_011038615.1 Limnodynastes dumerilii
GCTGTACCTCCATCTCACCCCCTGCTGCACCTTCATCTCACCCCTCCTCTACCACCACCACCTGCCCTCTTCCCCGGCTGTACCTCGATCCCCCCCCCTGCTGTGCCTCCCGTGTCACACTGGCTGTGCCTCCCCTGTCGCACAGCGACTGTGCCTCCTCCCCTGTCGCACAGCGGCTGTGCCTCCTCCCCTGTAACATAGTGGCTGTGCCTCCTCCCCTGTAACATAGTGGCTGTGCCTCCCCTGTCACACAGCGGCTGTGCCTCCCCTGTCACACACCGACTGTGCCTCCCCTGTCACACACCGACTGTGCCTCCCCTTGTCACACACGGCGGTGCCTCCTCCCGTCACACACGGCGGTGCCTCCTCCCGTCACACACGGCGGTGCCTCCTCCCGTCACACACGGCTGTGCCTCCTCCCGTCACACAGAGGCTGTGCCTCCTCCCCGTCACACAGCGGCTGTGCCTCCTCCCGTCACACAGCGGCTGTGCCTCCTCCCCTGTCACACAGCGGCTGTGCCTCCTCCCCTGTCACACAGCGGCTGTGCCTCCCGTCACACACGGCTGTGCCTCCTCCCTTGTCACACAGCGGCTGTGCCTCCTCCCTTGTCACACAGCAGCTGTGCCTCCCCTCTCAGGCCTCTTGGAGAGCGGGCAGAGGGGAGGCTGTTCGGGCAGTAATTGAATTCATTACATCCTAGATCCGGCTCCTCGCAGCAGCCATAGAAATTTCTATTTTTCCATGGAAGCTTTCCCTGCGGAGGTAATATCCGTCCCCCGAGAGCTTAACCCCGTCACTGCGGAGCGGCAATAAACATGTCTGGTGCCTATAATACCCGGCCAGGACGATAGATCGTATCCGCCTGATACACCAGTTATTCCTCTACCTCTATCGGAATATAACATATGTCTCCAACGCTGACCACGTACAAGACGCGTCCATCGCCTTCAGCAACGACGCCTATTCCCTTATTACAAGAAACAGTCTCCATCGCTCAGCGGCCTCCAGATGCGCTAATCCTCCCAGATCATAGGGAGACGTGTCGCGTGCGTTGGCTGTCGCCAAACGTCCGATAGCAAACGTTTTCTTGTTAATATCTTGGTTATTGTCATCCATCCATTACTGTCCTTCCATCACACATTGGTCCTCTCCGGTTTTAAACGCTTGCGTCATTCCGGACAGCACGCAGGTCTCGCTGTCTGTAATTACTGGCGACGTTTTGCCACACAAGATGGACAGACGGACGGGTCTTATGGAAAGCGCTGGTTTTGGCCGTGTAAATATAACCTCCTGAAGGCCATTGGATGGGAGGGGGCAGAATATAAAAGCGGAGTATTTACTGCACACGCTGTCCCAGGGAAGTCACAGCGCGTCCGCTCACCGCCGCTCCCTAATCCATGAAAATCCACATTACTCCTGCTATTTGTCCTGACAGATTTACAATGTGAAGCATCAGTCAGCGCGAGGATGATGGACGAGGCACGAGGAGAGATAATGTGTCTCGCATCCTTCTCAGTGATGAACTACTTCCCCTCCGGAATAATAGAAACCCAGCCTGTTCCCAAAAATACAATCGCCAACCGAGAGCTGTCCCTCGCACCGTGCAAAACGCAGCGCAGCTATTAACGCAAAGACACGAAACTGCGTTATGTGCAAGCACCAAATATACCCAGAGAAAGGTCTTATGCGCTCGCAGTTACAGCAGCGGCTCCGAAAGCCCTTCTACGGTGGCATTTCTCAGTCAGGAACGTATCTGAGGGGGTATAATAAGGGCAATAGCCCTGGGCGCAAAGCCGAAGATGCTGTCTGAAACCAATATTTAAAGGTAAATTGGTTGTTAATTCCCTTTGGCGGGCGCCATTTTTCATTTTTGCCCCTGGCGTTAGGATTTCTAGCGGCAGCTCTGCATATGCCTCCATAATCGCTATCTTACCCCCATGTCCACACTACCACCCCCCCATATGGGCAATACAAGTGACTGCTCGCTGTGCGTAGGAAGGGGGGCGACTGGAGACGAGGAAGGTGGGGAATTTGCTTCTTACCTGCCGCAAACTCCCGAATATTTTCTGGTCGTTTCAGCAAAACTTCTCTGGAGAATAAACCAAAAATAACAATTATTCCACCGATATCTCACCTATTGCGTTGCACAATCTCACCCGGGACACGCCTTACGATAAATAAAGGCTGCTCCTAGGTTTTCTGTCCCAAAGGAGCTAACACTCTAAATCCCCTGGATAACCTGTGGGTCCCCCTACCAGTATGTGTTTAGGATGTAGGTGGCCACGTTATGTAAAGGTCTAAGTCCATGCACATGAGAGACAGAAATGCAGACCACTGTGCTAAATTACCCCCCTCCCCCAATCTTTATCAACATCTGTATTACCGTATGAATCCAGCAAGCAGCAGCTCCACTTCTTGGTGGCTCCGGAGATACGCCTCATTACTGACCCGCGTCCGAATCTAGAGGAGGAGTCAGAAATTAGACCACAGCGAAGTATAGGGAGTCCCTGGAAAGTCTGTATAATATATAAAGTGCAGGGAATAAAGAGGTCTGGGGTAAAAGAGGTGTAATAGAAGGGTATGTATGAAGGGAAAGAAGTATATATGGGAGGGTGTATATGTGGGGTAATAGAGGGTTTATATGAGAGGGTAAACAGTGAAGTATATGTGTAGGGTCAGGGCAATAGAGTCATATAATAAGAGGGGTATGAGGATAGAGGTTATTGGAGAGTATTTATTGGGGGTAAGAGAGGGGTATTCAGGTAGATTAAAAAAATGGGTATATATGAGGGTAAAGGGGTATGTATGGGGATAGATTTGAGAAGAGGGGTATATATTGGATAATAGAAACAGAGTAATAGAGGTAAATAGGAGGGTACAGGGGTAACAGAGAGGTATATATAGGAGGGCACAGGGGTAATAGAGAAGTTTATATAGGGGGACACAGAGGTAACAAAGGGGTATATATAGGAGGGCACAGGGGTAACAGAGAGGTATATATAGGAGGGCATAGGGGTAATAGAGAGGTATATATAGGAGGGCATAGGGGGTAATAGAGTGGAAGAGGTATATATAGGAGGGAACAGGGGTAACAGAGGGGTATATATAGGAGGACTCAGGGGGTAACAGAAGGGTTTATATATAGGAGGTAACAGAGGGGTAACAGAAGGGTTTATATATAGGAGGTAACAGAGGGGTATATATAGGAGGGTACAGGGGTAACAGAGGGGTGTGTATATAGGAGGGCACAGGGGTAACAGAAGGGTGTATATATAGGAGGTAACAGAGGGGCATATATAAGGGCATAGGGGTAATAGAGGGATATATATGAGGGTACAGGGGTAACAGAGGGGGATATATATAGGAGGGCACAGAGGTAACATAGGGGGTATATATAGGAGTGCACAGGGGTAACAGAAGGATATATATAATATATATGGATAGATGGGTGCCGCCACCTTCAGGTCCCGCAGTCGAATCTGCTGCTCGGGGCCCAGGGCCCCTGGGTCCCGCTCCGCCATTTCTCTGTGTCAGTCACGCTAATGCTCTGTTCCTATGGAAACCGCCGTTCTCGTGCTCCTGGTTACCAGTCACATGACCGCACTGCACCCACGCCCCTTTCCTAGTTTCCATGGCGACAGTTATCTCAGTCGGTGCCTCACACCCCGGCGTCCAAGTGACGACACTAATAATATCATCACACCAGGATGATTCTACTGTGTGACCTCACGTACTACCTCATATTACCTCATAATACTATACATTATACTGTATTATATTACATAGTGTCCATACATTATACCACATTATATCATATCATATACTATCCATACATTATACCAAATTATATCATATCATATACTATCCATACATTATATCATATCATATACTATCCATACATTATACCACATTATATCTTATCATATACTATCCATACATTATACCACATTATATCATATACTATCCATACATTATACCACATTATATCATATCATATACTATCCATACATTATACCACAGTATATCATATATACTATCCATACATTATACAACATTATATCATATCATATCATATACTAGCCATACATTATATCTTATTATACACAATCCATACATTATACCACATTATATCATATTATATACTATCCATTCATTATATTGTGTTATAGTATATAGTGTCCATACATTACACTGTATTATATACTCTCCATTCATTATATTGTGTTATAGTACATAGTGTTCATACTTTACACTGTATTATATACTCTCAATTCATTATATTGTGTTATAGTGCATAGTGTTCATACATTGCACTGTATTATATACTCTTCATTCATTATATTGTGTTATAGTACATAGTGTTCATACATTACACTGTATTATATACTCTCCATTCTTTATATTGTGTTATAGTATGTAGTGTTCATACATTACACTGTATTATATACTCTCATACTGTATTATATACTCTCCATTCATTATATTGTGTTAAAGTACATAGTATCCATACATTATACAGTATTATATACTCTTCATTCATTATATTGTGTTATAGTACATAGTGTTCATACATTATACTGTATTATATACTCTCCATTCATTATATTGTGTTATAGTGCATAGTGTCCATGCATTACACTGTATTATATGCTCTCCATTCATTATATTGTGTTATAGTACGTAGTGTTCATACATTACACTGTATTATATACTCTCTATTCATTATATTGTGTTATAGTACATAGTGTTCATACATTATACTGTATCATATACTCTCCATTAATTATATTGTGTTATAGTACATAGTGTTCATACATTACACTGTATTATATACTCTCATACTGTATTATATACTCTCCATTCATTATATTGTGTTAAAGTACATATTATCCATACATTATACAGTATTATATACTCTCCATTCATTGTATTGTGTTATAGTACATAGTGTTTATACATTACACTGTATTATATACTCTCCATTCATTATATTGTGTTATAGTACATAGTGTTCATACATTACACTGTATTATATACTTTCCATTCATTATATTGTGTTATAGTACATAGTTTTCATACATTATACTGTATTATATACTCTCCATTCATTATATTGTGTTATAGTACATAGTGTCCATACATTACACTGTATTATATACTCTCCATTCTTTATATTGTGTTATAGTGCATAGTGTTCATACATTATACTGTATTATATACTCTCAATTCATTATATTGTGTTATAGTGCATAGTGTTCTTACATTACACTGTATTATATACTCTCATAATGTATTATATACTCTGTATTCATTATATTGTGTTATAGTACATAGTGTCCATACATTGTATGTCTTTCATAGATAAAGGTAATATAGCAATTATAGGTTGGGGGCATTGGGTGCTCTGGGAGAGGGGTAATTGTTTTTGTTAGTGTCCCAGGGTGACCCGCAGCAGCTGTGACATTGTTGTCCCTGGCCTGTAGCCGGTGGAGGGTCTGTAGACATCTGGGGTTTCCTCTATAGAGAGATTCCACCTTTTGTCTGCTCCCAGATTCTTGTCTGGTCACCGGAAACATCACCTCTCATCTCTAATACTGTTTGCAGCAGATGAAATATGACTCCCCTGCAATCAACATGGTTTATCCCAGGAGTAACTTTCCTCTCTTAGGGCCATATTCAGAACTCCGGCCTCATTGCATATAAGGCCGGAGTTTTCCGCTATGATGTACTGCGCATGCGCAGTAATTCTGAAACGTAATCTACGTTGCATGTTGCATGCGCAGTACATCATAGCGGAAAACTCCGGCCTTATATGCAATGAGGCCGGAGTTCTGAATACGGCCCTTAATTTCAAGCTCCTGAATCTGAATCAGGCCCAAAAATACTGAAATACCGTCTGGGGACCACACCGGGCTGCTTCCAAGCAGGGGACAGGAACCTGAATGACCCATTACGGAATGGACTTACCTGTGTGCCATCCTATCATACACTCCTCTCACGCATGTCCCTCCTGTGCTCAACATGACCAATTCCATTAGGTACAATTGAATCCGCTCCTGAGCTTACAACTGTCATCTGGTTTAAAGTATTAACTGATCTTTAAAAAACTACTTTCCTCTTCAACAAAGGTGGTTACCATAGTAACTGACCATTGGAAACTAAGCAGAGTATTTTGTACCTAATGGAATGGGTCATGTTGGAGGGTCTGTAAATCTTACCCCCATAAGTGTGGAGACAGCTGTTTAAAATGGAAATGAGTGAGGGAATAGTAATAGTGTACAGTATGGACAGCACGGTGGCTTAATGAGTATTATTATTATTATTATCGTCTATTTATAAGGCGCTACACAGTGTCTGCAGCGCCGTACAGAGGCAATAGGAAAGCCAGTCGTTACATATACAATACAATAATTAATACAAGGTATAAAATCATAGAATAAGGAATACAATAAAGGTACAATGCAAAAATAAAATACAGTACAAAAATAGCAGAACAATATATATGGAAAATAAAGAAGCTGGATATGTGTGTAGGAGCAGATAAATAAGGAGAGAGATAGACAGTAGTGAGAAAAAGGTGGGAAGTGATGAGGACAGGGTAGAGAGATGATGACAGGAGGTAGGAGGACCCAGCTCATAAGAGCTAACATGCTAAGTGAGGGGGCAAATAAACAAGAGACACAATGATGAGGATGGGGAGGGCAGGTAAGCTTAGGTGGAGGAAGGGTAGGCTAGCCTGAAGAAGTGGGTTTTAAGGGAGCGTTTGAAGGATGGGAGTGTGCTGGATTGCCTGATAGGAAGGGGTAGGTTGTTCCAGTGGAGAGGGGCGGCCCGGGAGAAGTCTTGGATGCGCGAGTGAGAAGTAGTTATAAGGTTGGAGTTAAGGCGACGGTCACCAGCAGAGTGGAGTGGACGGGAGGGGGTGTGGATAGAGATAAGGGAGGAAAGGTAGGGAGCGATAGAGGAGGAGAGAGTCTTGTAGGTTGTGGTGAGGAAGCTTGAAGAGAATTCTGAAAGGGGCAGGAAGCCAGTGTAGAGATAGACAGAGAGGGGAGGTGGAGGCAGTACATTGGGAGAGGAAGATGAGCCTGGCTGCAGCAGGAGAGGAGAGGGTGGAGATTGAGATGAATGAGAGGTGATGGTAGAGGAGATGGAGCTCCTGATGGAGACAATATTGGAAGTAAAGAAGGTGGCAAAGTCAGAGGCAGAAATGGAGAGAGGGAGGGGGGGGGGAGAGAAGAGAGTTGAAGGTGGCAAAGAGGCGGCGGGGGTAGGGAGAGAATGAGGGATGAGGGACTTAAAAAAGGATTGCTTGGCCAGGGCAAGAGCAGAGGTAAAAGAGGAGAGCATGAACTTGAAGTGGAGGAAGTCTGCAAGGGAACGGGACTTTCTCCAGAGGCGCTCCGCAACACTGGAGCTTATCTTTAGGAACCGAATGGTCGGGGAGTGCCAGGGTTTAGGGATTGTTGCGGCGAAGGGAGACTGAGGAGGAAAGGCAGGCAGCATCAAGGGCAGAGGAGAGGGCATTGTTGTAGAGAGAGGTGGCTAGATTGGGGCAGGACATGCTGGAAGTGGGTGCGAGGAGGGGATCAAGGGAAGAGGTGAAAGCCACAACATCAAGGGAGTGGAGGATCTTTTGGGTGAGAATACGTTTGGGTGAAGGGGAAGGAGAGGGGGGTGAGAAAGGGAGAAGGAGATAAGATGATGATCAGAGAGGGGGAAGGGAGAGATGGAGAAGTCAGACAAGGAGCATGAGCGTGAGAAAACAAGGTCAAGGGAGTGGCCCAGGTTGTGGGTGGGTGCTGAGGTCCACTGTGATAGGCCAAGGGAGGAGGAGAGGGAAAGAAGTTTTGTGGTGCTGGGGTCTGAGGGGTTGCCAACGGGGATGTTGAAGTCACCTAGGATAAGGATGGGGAGGTCAGAAGACAAAAAGTGGGGAGCCAGGCTCCAAAGTTATCAAAGAATTTGGAGGGGGGGGGGACCAGGTGGGCGGTAGACAACAGCAACACGGAGATGGATGGGGTGGTAGGGGGGACCTGGGGGGCAGTAGACAACAGCAACATGGAGATAGATGAGGTGGTAGATGCAAATGCAGTGGACCTTAAAGGAGGTGAAAGTGAGAGAGGGCTCAGGGGGTATGACACTAAATGTGCGGGAAGGGGAGAGGAGGATGCCCACACCACCACCAGGGCGTTCACCAGGCCCTGGGGTGTGGGAGAAAGAGAGACCACCATAGGAGAGGGCTGCAGGGGAGGTAGTATCAGAGGCTGAGAGCCAGGTTTCAGTAATGGCAAGAAGGTTGCAGGAGTTGGAGATGAAGAGGGCATGGATTGCAGGGAGCTTGTTGCAGATGGATCTGGCATTTCACAGAGCACATGAGAATGGGAGAGAGGGAGCAGGAGTGATGTGTATTAGATTGGAGGGGTTACAGGAGCGAGGTAAGGCATGAGGTAGGGGGGTGGGTATGGGAAAGGCAGGGGAGACTGATGAAGGAGTGGGAGAGGGTATGTGGTGAGTAGGATGGGTGGAGAGGAAGTGAGAGAAGAGGGACAGGGATGGTGAGACAAGGACCATGACAGTATGAAGGAGGAACTAAGAAGTGGAAAAGGCAGAATAACTGGAGAGAGGTTCTTAAGATATGAAACGAGTGCAAGATAGTTAAAATCATAAACTTCAGATTTAAAGCTATGTGCAGATAAATTTAGTGCAAGGTGAATAGATGTTCAAAGCAGTCACCAGAAGCAGCATCAGAGAGGTTTGTCTTGCACTGTGCAGGAAAGCAGGAAAGGATTTCCAGAAGGAATGTTGGTGTTACTGGATAAAACTTCAAAATCCTCAGTGGATGTTGTTTGATAAGCCGATGTTGAAAGAGTAGAACTCTGTGTAATCTGTTTTCCTCCTGTTTAACTCCGGTCTAACTCCGCATTTACTTTCCACTTAAAATTATCCACTTTAAATTTATACACTACCTAACGGCTATGCAGCCTACACTAACCTAATAAATAGAAATACCAACAAGAGAAGACCAGGATCCTCCTCCCAATTGAAGCAGCAATAAAGTGTTAAGCAAACAATCAAACACTGGTACGCCAGACCACAGTTATCAATCAAAAACAATTACCTATAAGTTAAATCATACTATGAAGCAAAAGGTAAAACTTGAACAGCTTAAAGTGGGTGATGGTAATTACCTATAAGTTATAAGTACCTATAAGTAGCAATGTGTGTCACAGCACTGAGGTCATGAGTTCGATTCCTGGACTAGGCCTTATCTGTGTGGAGTGTGTGTGTTCTCCCTGTGTCTGCCTGGGTTTCCTCCCACGCTCCAAAATCCTGCTGGTAGGTTAATTGGCTCCTGAATCAATTAACTGCATGACTGTGATAGAGAATTTAGAATGTAGCAGGGACTGATGTAGATGTGAAATATTCTCTGTAAAGCACTGCATAATCTGATAGCGTTATATAAAAACCTGTTAATAAATAATCCAGTGTCCACACATATGATCTGGGTGTGGTGGAAAGCTTGTCAGGGTTAGTGACGTTACTGCATAAAGTTACGTTGAAATAAACACCGCCATATGATGATGATGATGACGACCGTCCCATTTACAGAACTATGTTGCATCCAAGATGGCCAACTTCAAAATGGCCGCCGATCATATGTGTATTCACTGGATTATATATATATATATATATATAGACACAGGTACAAGAGAACATGAGCCAGCACTCAGTAAGTAACCATGTCATTGTGTCTGTAACATAAATCACAGAGATTGCTGAGACATTTCCATATAGAATCAGCCACTTCCAAGGCTTCTTCTTTGGGGCTCCTAGCTCTAAACAGTGACAGTCTCTCCATGGGTCATATATCCTGTGTTTGTACACCTTAGGAGGTCAGATCCGGTCTATGGGCCTGATCCTGACCATAGTGCAGAGTCCGTACGCTCACAGCCCTGCGCCCTACCATTCCCTGCAGAATACTGAGTCATATGTCGGGTTTAGCCACGCCCCTTATGGTACAATTTACATACTTATGCCCACCCACTATGCGAATCTCCCAAGCACAGTGACAGGCGACTTACACACCTATCACACCCAGCGTACGTAAGTCACCTGCCTTTATTAAGTCTGGATCCAGCCCTGTGTGTGTACAGTGTGTATGTATGTGTACAGTGTGTATATGTAAGTACAGTGTGTGTGTGTGTACAGTGTCTATGTGTGTACAGTGCGTATGTATGTGTACAGTGTATGTGTGTACAGTGTGTATATGTAAGTACAGTGTGTGTGTAAAGTGTGTGTGTGTGTATATAGTGTGTGTGTATATAGTGTGTATGTGAGTGTGTGTGTGTGTGTATGTATGTGTGTGTACAGAGTGTGTGTATATAATGTGTGTGTGTGTGTATAAAATGTGTATGTACTGTGTGTGTGTGTGTAGTGTGTGTGTCTGGGGGAGGGGGTGTTGGCAGGTGTGTCAGGGACCCTGGTGTGTAAATATAGCAGATACTGGGGGATGGAGGAGCAGATGGTCTCTAATCTCCCATCACATAGCAACCGGCCAGTGTCCTGTGCTGTACTGACAAGAGAGCACTGATAACACGTCCCACCGCTCGTCACCTGCACATGTCCCACGCCGCGTCTACCCATCACTGCATGCTCCAATATATCTATATTACACTACAATATACTCATCACTGCATGCTCCAATATACCTATATTACACTAAAATATACTCATCACTGCATGCTCCAATATATCTATATTACACTACAATATACTCATCACTGCATGCTCCAATATACCTATATTACACTACAATATACTCATCACTGCATGCTCCAATATACCTATATTACACTACAATATACTCATCACTGCATGCTCCAATACATCTATATTATACTACAATATACTGATCACTCCATACTCCTATATATCTATATTATACTACAATATACTCATCACTGCATGCTCCAATATACCTATATTACACTACAATATACTCATCACTGCATGCTCCAATATACCTATATTACACTACAATATACTCATCACTGCATGCTCCAATATACCTATATTACACTACAATATACTCATCACT
>WWET01001982.1:4745-7245 GCA_011038615.1 Limnodynastes dumerilii
AATGCTCTTTACCTTCTGGCTCCGACTGAGCCTCGGTGGCAGACACTTTGTGTGTTGAGCAGAGGACGGGATGGACGGCTTAGCGCTTGCAGTGTGCACACTGCAGCGGCTGTCTTTGAATCCTTTCTCTTGCTAGCAAAGTTCTTTTTGATAATAAGATCAAGCTAATAGCTTGTGTTCCTAACGCCGGTGATAAGGGGAGATCTCCAGGCACCAATCCAACGCGTTTCACTCGCAGGGTGTCGAGCTTCATCAGGGTAGACGTCAGGAATTCCTGAACACAAGCTATTAGCTTGATCTTATTATCAAAAAGAACTTTGCTAGCAAGAGAAAGGATTTAAAGACAGCCGCTGCAGTGTGCACACTGCAAGCGCTAAGCCGTCCATCCCGTCCTCTGCTCAACACACAACGTGTCTGCCACCGAGGCTCAGTCGGAGCCAGAAGGTAAAGAGCATTTGATTTTTGTTTATTTACACCATTTCATTGCGGCAGCTTCCTCCACACGAGTGCCGTTTTTCTTATGCTCATTACCTGCACGTCACCACTAAAGGTGTAAACCTCACCTCATCTGTGCTTTAAAGCACATCCTACCCTTCTACTGCCCATCAGAAGGCACTGGACATCTGTAACATTGTTACACACGCGCTCATTCCAGCGCTACAGTGTTTATCATCACCACTACAGCCACAGCGCTTAGAATCTAAAGATCAAGTGCCAGACTCAAAATAAGAAAAGCACATACAGCGCTAACGGCTGCAACATTATTTTACCAAAAATTTTTGCACCCCTATTCTCAATAGGTGGTCTTTATTGGCAAGTCTTTGCCCCTCACAACAAGGACCTTACCTTGCAAAATATATGCCACACAGACACAGTGACATACAAAAGTACTTTTATATACGTTTATGAGGCATTAACACTGCATCCTATTATTGACTACTATTGAGTGCTGGAGTACCATCTCTTTCTTCAAATGCACTTTTAAACTACTGAACTTTGCCTTCTGTTCACGACTACGAAGTTTTTTACTACAACTACTTTTGAATAAAATACCTATTAACCAGACACTATTTGTTTGAATTTGTATGCTTATTGTGGAGCGCGGGTAGCCCAAACCCCCCTCTTTTGAATCTCATTACCACAGAGGTCTAGAAGCAACCTCTAAGCGGCACTCCCTAAAATACTGCACTTACCAGCAGTATAAGCAGCACCACACGTACCTAAGCATCACTAACGAAGCAGCGCGGGTATAGCCTGAAATCTAACTACCTATTGCAACTCTGTTACACCAAGTAACAGTGAGTGGAAAAGCAGAGATCGTATAAATCATTACGTTCAGAAGGAATAGCCCAAGATAACCTCTTGAGAATGGGAGTAAAGAATGTTTTGAGTAACCCCACTTGTTGATCAAGAGAAAGTTCATCTGCCCCCAATCTATATAAAGCAGGGTATTGCAAAGAACTTCAATACACTGGATCAGAATGGGCTTGCATTTGCCTACTTAAGAAATTTCTGAGGATCAATGAGGCAAAAATCAAAAAGGGATCTTTGTAGGTCCACAAATAAGAGAACCAATGCTTAATAGACACTGCAATGGTCTGCAAAAAAGCTGCATGGGAGGCTCCAAAGAACCATAGCCAGAACTTCTTCAGAAACCATGAAGCAGACAACTTCCAAGATGGTGAGCCAAGGATGGTAGCATGTCTCTGAAGGTCCACTTCTTTGACTAACACCTGGGGCCAAATTTACTAAGTTGTGGGTTTGGAAAAGTGGGGATGTTGCCCATAGCAATCAATCAGATTCTAGCTCTCACTTTCCCACTACATACTAGAGGATGTCAGCTAGAATCTAATTGGTTGCTATGGGAAACATCTCTACTTTTCCAAACCCGCTGCTTAGTAAATCTGGCCCCTGGACTTTTCCTAGTCAATCTTGACGCAGTTACCAATGAGAATGGCAAGTGGTTTTAGAATGACATTTCCATCATGGAAAGCCGTGTCAGGGCAAGTGGAGTCCAAGTATGCTGGTTGACTACTGCTGGACACTTATACACATAAAATGGAAGTTACTCAGATCAATTTATAGGTAAATACAAACAGGTGCATGAAAGGCAGAGGTAATGTGCTAGCAACAGAAACAAAAGGAAAGAAAATGCCCCAGCAACACTGCCATTAACCAGTAACAGACTATACCACTCTATCTGTAAAATAAAATGCAGAAATGTCTGTTACACATATTTGCAAATATATGATAAGCCACCAGACACCATAAAGGCCTTTCTGCTTATGGTAATCCTAATGTTAACAATGAAAGTCCCAACGTTGGGAGATATAGAGATATATATATATATACATACATATATATACATACATATATATACATACATATATATACATACATACATATATATACATACATACATATACATACATACATATATATACATACATACATATATATACATACATACATACATATACATACATACATATACATACAT
>WWET01001982.1:9745-22506 GCA_011038615.1 Limnodynastes dumerilii
ATTAGGAATCACGCTAGCCCTAGTATAACTAATATATACAGAAATTTACCAGGATGATCTGCTTTATTATACTCAAAACTGCTGTCAAGAAATGGTGGCATTGTACATTAGCACAGAAATATTGAAATAAATGATTATTAAATAATGTCAATTAATAATATGAAGTGATAAGCAGTATCAATTAAGAAATTTGTGTCTTCGGTTATTTTAGGTCACTAGTGTCTATGGTTACAGTTATATATAGCCAATGCAATCTATTCAGTAACATATATGGCCCTACAGTAGCAGATTTGAGTTGAGTTAGAAACTGTAGGCAGAGTTCTGACGTATTTACTGAGGGTTTATTTGTGTGGAGTTTATAAGTGCTCAGTGTCTGCACAGGTCTCCTCCAAGTGCTCCAGATTCCTCAACCAAAGTCCAAAATCATGGTAGTAGGTTAATTATCTGCTAAATAAAATTAAACTGTGTGTATGAGTTAGGAAATGAAGACTGTAAGCCCCAATGACAAGAAGGGACTGATTTGAATGGTTGCTTAAACCGTGTAAAGTGCTACACAATATGATAGAGTGATATAGAAATCTATTCATAAATAAAAAAAAAATTAAAGTGCATTGAGTTGGAATATAATAGTATTGCATAAGGAGAAAACCATAAAGAAGTATTTTTCATGAGTGAAGTCCATGATCCTTTCTTGTCCACTTACCTGCCTTTGTGTTTCAGCCAGAACTTATCTGCTACTGTAAGATCATATGACTTCTTGTTCTTCTTCTTGGGTCGAGCACCAGAAGGACTGCTTTCTGCTGGGGGGGTTTCTTCTAGGTTGACTCTATTAAGATGAAAATCCTGAAACAGACGAAGGAATAAAAAGTATGTATTAGTCATAATGGCAATCAGTAAAAAAAAATGTATTAAAAAAAAAAAAAAAAATTTGACTAAATCATTATTACCTTCACCAATAGTATGGAGATTAAATCAAAGTTCTCTTTCTCACAAAGAGGGCATTTAACAGATGGTGGACTAAAAACAGAATCACAATAGACATTACTAGATAACCGGCCTAGTATGGTGGAACACCCTGTATACCCTGGGAGACTGAAATCATTAAGTTTTTCCTCCTGAGCCTACTAACCCCATACCGCCCCAGGTGTTACTACCGCTGAATATCTGCACCATTAGTGGCTCCTGGGGTTCCCACAGCTATAACCAGAGGTAACCCCAGGTTTAAAAAGCATAAATGACACAACACTGGTATATAGCAGGCAAGTTGAAGCATAAACAAACAGGACTTGTTTTTGGAGAAGTTTCTGGAGTATTTTTTTGTGGATGTCAAAGAAAAGCTGCAATTGCTAGCTTGCACTGGTAACCCCTTTGGAAAGCAGTCTATCGCTGTCACCTGTAAACAATAACTTTTTTTTTTTTTTTTTTTTTAAACACTACCCCACAGAGGATGTGAAAGAGTCTTAAGGATAATGAATGGGCCCATGCACTTTTTTTGCAGGCCTGAACTGGAAATAGCCTTTATGGAAAGTAGCCTGTGGTTGGCAGGAATCAGGGTGTTGCATTGTATGGTTAATACAAAGAGAGGAGATAACCACACTACATCTACTACATATGGTTATCTTTTAAATAAAGGGTGCAACCAGGCAGTTAGTAAGACAAAAAATGGAATTTGGAGCTATAGAATACAGCATCCCAGAACTGGCCATCTGGTGCGCTGTACTATGTGTGAAAGATAAGGTACATCTTTTTGCTCAGTGAATGGAGGGGATAAAGAAGTGAAGTTTAAAACCTAGAATTTTTTTTATTAATTAGTTTAAAAATGATTCCGAAAATGTAAAATACCAGAATATTCCTCACCGTCTTAATCAAAAGGAAATACAGATTTGTCAATTCTTTGCTACAAATATATGAAGTATAAACAGTGTCCAAGGCAGTATTTGCAACAAGTATTATATAATGTAAACAAGTCAGTACTTATCCATGTAACGTCTAAATACGGATTCTTTTTGGCTCTTATTGTGTGCTCATTGCTCCACACCGACCTAATCTATGCAGAGAGTCTGTCCCTATTCAGTGTATAATGGTCTAACGGCCGTGCTTCGCCTATTCATAAGCTTGTATCTGTACTCCATAATTCTTACATGAACGGTGGAGCCGGAACCATGGACGTCAGTAAACCGTAGGATAGAGAGAGTGGTGTCCTTATGCACCAGGAGCTGCCACAGGTAGCTGTAAGCTCTGACGCACGTTTCGCTTTGAGCTTTGGTAAGCAGCCTGAGGCTGGCAGGAATCATGGTGTTGCATTGTATGGTTACAATTCTTGAAGTCCACGCCTTTTCAACAATATATTAGCAAATTAAATGTTTTTTGCTTTTTAAATAATACAGATGACAGGTGACAGTCAACATTTACAAACAGTGATAGCTAGTTCACTTCAAAATGTTTTAAAAACTAAAATACACAGGGATATATTAAAATAAAACCACAGCACAGTGACAATTTCTAAAAGAACCCTATAAAACACAAGTCATTAAACTCTGTGATTTTCAAAAGTAAGTCACCAATGTAGTAAAGCTATGCTTGCCAATTTCAAGCCCACTGTCCAAACTGCATTTGGATAAATTCCCTAGTCTCTCCATACAGATTGTGCACATTCAGTACTGTGAGTTATACCTGCAGGGAATAGTATGTATAGCACATGTAGAAAAAAAAAACTGGGATGATGATGATGAAAGTCTACAATTCTCTACACGTCTAGTTATAGTCAAAGGCAACGCATAGGTTAAATTGGCAGTATTTGAATTAGTAACAACACAAAGCTACGCAACTGCATAGCGTTGCACACACAAACAAACAGCTCCATTAAACAGGACTGTAGACGTTTTCTCTGTGAATTCCATAAACTCCGTTTCTCCCAGTGGCCCTTCTGGATCACGCTTTACTTAATCTGTTATTTTTCTGTAAATCTCATTTTACAACTACTTTACATGCAGAGAATAAACACCTGAATAAGACATGCTCTCTGTCAAATCCAATCAGAGTCCAAGCATTGCAATGGCATTAGAATGCCTTTCCAAACACCCAACCACAGAGAACCAGAGCTCCCTGCACAGATTCATATGTTGCAGTCATGTTGGAGAGTAGGACACGATAGTTAGTTGAACTTTTTGTATAAGTAACAGCTAAATGTGTAATGACAAAATGACAGTCATAGCTCATATAGTTTCAGTCACTATAGTGCTAAGAAGTATTAAGGTTACTATGCAAGATGTAACTTACAGTGAGAAAGAAAAACTAAATCTTCAGTACAAAATAAATAGCTATGACTGTAGACTAATCATTTATGAATTCATGGTGCGTGCCCATGTCTCAATCACCCGATGAACTAACAAGGCTACAGTAGGCTTGCATTAGTAAAATATGCTTCGATATTATTCAAAAATAATTGGGAAGTTTACTAGCTTAAATAGCGAGCAAATATTAGCAATTTTAAAACTGTAAAACAGACTGAGCATTGTATGTATATATAATAATTCTTAACTCTTTTTTTCTTAACTCATAGCCTTATTGATACATGGGGACCTCATTCCAACTGGCCACAGGAATGTATCTTCATTACCAGAGGATAGCATTATTTTTGTTTGTTTTCTGTAAGCGCTAAGATATGTTTTACAGTGCTGACAATTGTTCACTTCAAACATAAGACAGCTGGAGACCTCTTGTGGAAAAAATGTGGCAAATGTTTGAAATCCTAGGAGTAGTAAAGCTTATCTACATTTTCATATTAGCTTTTAGAAATGTTTAAATTGTGTAAAATAGGGCTTTACGGCAGGCTATAAATTATTTTTAAATGTGGACAACACAATGGATTTTTTAAATTCTATAATAAAGATGCACATTACCATGCAGGCATTAATTTACAATAAACATATTAATTGTAAACTTACTGATGTAGCTACAGAGACCTTGTTCTGGCCAGAAGTTTCACATATAACCAGTATGTTATGCTTGTAGTAAAGTACTAGATAAATGTCTTCTTGGGCAATCATACAACATGCAAAACGTAGCCACAATCAAAATAAGGTACTGGGGAAATGACATCTAAAATCTTAAAGAAGATAAGATAGATACACAGTATGTGCAAAGTTGTGGAATTAAAGAAAATAATTTAAATATTTTCTATGCCCATTAACAGTATGGAACTAGAAAATCCTAAACGCAGACTACATGGAAAAATCTATTTACATCAATCTATATTTTATATAATTCGATTAACCTTTTTGGTCAGCGGAGGAAAGCAATAACACCTAGAGAAATTCCAGACAAACAAGTGGACAAATATCCAACAAAATAAACAAAGGGAATGAATAACAGCTGAATCTGTGGCAAAAGAAATCAATTGAATCAATGCTATCACAGCTGCTAAAAAACAACACAAAAGAAAAAGCAACAAAGTGATCAATAAAAGATACATTGTAATCCTGATGAAATTTCATATTTAATTATATTCTGATGTAGATGCATTAGGTAAGTGAATTAATTTTAGAACTGATGGGTTGTAGCAGTGGAAATGATATAGAAGATTATGTTGAAATCAATTCTGAAATAAAACGGTTTCTGGCACGGGTTTTCCCAAAAATAATATTACTTCTTGCCCGTCTCTCATTTTTGTACAGTAACACCGGATGTAAAGAAAAGCTACTATCATGATTACATAAGAATTGTGACTGGGGCAATAAATACTGCTCTGAAATGCCAGGTCTACTTTTTTTTGTCAATACAGATTATACATAACCCCTTGCACTTTATTTATATGAAGTTTTGGCACGTGATTATACTTAAATGGAGTTTGGTTCTGGACTGCAGTGAGGAAAGGTGCCTTAAATACTATCAGTCTCCATCCCACTGTGACCTAAAAACAAGCCTCGTTGGCCTCTCTTGAGGAGACTTTTGAAATGCCTAGTAAAATTTGTCTTTTCATTTATGTCATTGGCAAAAATGGAGGTTGTTAAAGCGAGGGCTGGCACCTCCTTTGCCTGATCAATGGATTTCCTTGGTCAATGAAAAATATGTTTATGCCTCCAAAAACACTGCATATTGTACAAAGTCTGGTCCCTTGGATGGATTGCCAACATTAAATGGAATGTGTGAATTAATCTAAACCACTGGCTTAATGCTGGTCCCCCCCTTCCTCCATCTTCCTATAATGCCGGATTTATGCCTAAGATCTACTTGTATTAACCCAAGGACGGCTATATAAACACCTTCATTTGCGGCATTCACAGAATTCGAGATGAGGCTTTACCAGCAATTTATATGGTGGCAAAATTACCTCAAAAATATTCTGATCATATATGACCCGTTTTATGCATGCTAGTACTTTATTAGCAAGTGCAACTGCTGCTTGATATTGAACACTATTGCCAAGTCTTATTGTCCACGAGCACACCAAAATCCTTCTCCATGAATTATTCCCCAATCCCCTAGATTTCATGCTTGTTTTTGATCCCTAAATGCATAACCTTATATTTACCTACGTTGAACATACAGGTGAAACGTGAAAAATTAAAATATTGTGCTAAAGTTCATTTATTTCAGTAATTCAGCTTAAAAGGTGAAACTAATATATTATATAGACTCATTACATGCTAAGTGAGATATTTCAAGCCTTTATTTCTTTTAATTTTTAATATTATGGCTTACAGCTTATGAAAACCTCAAAATCTAAATCTCACAAAATTAGATTAATGTGAAAAGGTTCAATATTGTAGGCTCAAAGTGTCACACTAATCATCAAATTATTTCAAACACCTGCAAAGGGTTCCTGAGCCTTTAAATAGTCTCTCAGTCTGGATCAGTAGAATTCACAATCATGGGGAAGACTGCTGCCCTGACAGTTGTGCAGAAAACCATCATTGACACCCTCCACAAGGAGGGAAAGCCTCAAAAGGAATTTGCAAAAGAAGTTGGAAGTTCTCAAAGTGCTGTATCAAAGCACATTAATAGAAAGTTAAGTGGAAGGGCAAAATGTGGAAGAAAAGGGTGCACAAGCAGCAGGGATGACCGCAGCCTGGAGAGGATTGTCAGGAAAACGCCATTCAAAAGTGTGGTGGAGCTGCACAAGGAGTGGACTGAAGCTGGAGTTAAGTGCATCAAGAGCCAGCACACATAGAAGGATCCTGGACATGGGCTTCAAATGTCATATTCCTCTTGTCAAGCCGCTCCAGAACAACAAACAATGTCAGAAGCGTCTTTCCTGGGCTAATGAAAGAAAGAACTGGTCTGTTGCTAAGTGGTCCAAAGTCCTCTTTTCTGATGAGAGCAAAGTTTCCATCTCCTTTGGAAACAAAGGTCCCAGAGTCTGGAGGAAGAATGGAGAGGCACGCAATCCAAGATGCTTAAAGTCTAGTGTGAAATTTCCACAGTCTGTGTTTATTTGGAGAGCCATGTCATCTGCTGGTGTTGGTCCACTGTGCTTTAAGTCCAGAGTCAATGCAGCCATCTACCAGGACATTTTAGAGCTCTTCATGCATCCTTCAGCAGACAAGCTTATGGAGATGGTGACTTCATTTTCCAGCAGGACTTGGCACCTACATACACTGCCAAAGGAACCAAAACCTGGTTCAATGACCATGGGATTACTGTGCTGGATTGGCCAGCAAACTCGCCGGTCCTGAACCCCATAGAGAATCTAAGGGGCATTGCCAAGAGAAAGATGAGAGACATGAGTCCGAACAATGCAGAAGAGCTGAAGGCCGCTATTAAAGCAACCTGGTCTTCAATGACACCTCAGCAGTGCCACAGGCTGATAGCATCTATGCCATGCCGCATTGAGGCAGTAATTCGTGCAAAAGGAGCCCAAACCAAATACATATGTATGATTATACTTTTCAGAGGGTTTCTGTATCTGAAAACCTTTTTTATTGATTTCTTGTAATATTCTAATTTTGTAAGATTTTGATTTTGGGGTTTTCATAAGCTGTAAGCCATAATATTCAAAATTAAAACAAATAAAGGCTTGAAATATCTCACTTTGCATGTAATGAGTCTAGTAGTTTCACCTATTAAGCTGAATTACTGAAATTAATGAACTTTTGCAAGATATTCTAATTTTTCGAGTTTCACCTGTTTGGCTGCCAGTCCTCCAGTTAATTCCAAGTACCTCTGCAGAGAAGCTTCATCTTGCTTTGATTCTATTAGCTTACATAGTTTAGTGTTATCTGCAAAAATGGAAACTTTGCTCTCTAAACCATAATGCAGGTCATTAATAAATATATATTAAAAAGACGCGGTCCCAGTATGAAACCTTAAAGGATCACTAAAAAATTTTGACTAATTAGAAAAGGTTTCACACCAGCTTTCTTTTAGAAGCCATATAGCTTAGTCTGGCATGAACTATCCCTCACAAATCCATGCCAATTCACACAATCATATTGCACACCAAGAAACCCTTAATACTATCCCTTTTTATACCAGCAGTTTCCTAACTACTGACGTCAGACTTACAGGTCTATGATAACCCGTTTGTGATCTCATTCCCTTTTTAAACATCAGCACTACATCTGCTATACACCAATCCCTTGGTACAGATCCTGATGTAATTAAATGCATGAAAATCAAGAATAACAGTCTAGCAATTTCTGTGTTTATCTCCATAAGAACCTTTGTGTATATGCCATCAGGACCTGAAGCTTTATCTCAATTTTCTTCAATTGCCTTTGTACTTCTTCCTTTGTCAGACAAGTATTAAGTAATGGTACGGTTTTGTTGCCATTTTATATGTTGTTCTTACCATTGGTTCCTCTAGCATATACTGAAGAAAAGAAAGTGTTTAATACTTCTGCTTTTACCTTATCACCACTAATCAATCCACCCATCTCATTTCTTAGAGGTTCTATATTGTCTATTCTAATCCTTTTGCCATTTATATATTTTTATTTTTATATACTTTTTAGGGTTGGACTTTCTTTTGCAACTTGCTTTTCATATCTATTTTTGCATTTTTTATTACATTCTTTATAGATACGGAATAACGTCTCAGTCCCTTTAGATTTTTATCATTTTAATGCACACTTTTACCTTTTTATTTAGCCACATTGGTTTAGACTTGAAAATTTTTGCAGCTTCAGGACGATTTTTCTTTCCCTGATACTCTATGGTATAATGAATTTTGACTGCTACATGCTTTGACCACCTAATTTCAGGCCAATCGGGTTAACTTTTGAGTTTTCTCCAGTGAGGACTCTACTCCTTGATACTGGCGATGAGCAGACTATATCAAGAATTTATTTATTCCTGTTTACTGTTGGCTGCAACAGCAAGTTCGCTTAGTAGACTTAGATCTATTTGGGGGGCTGATATAGGACCTCTGGATGATGAAGACTGGGACAATCTGCATGGTAGCTCTTATAAGTTAACCTCCAACTTGTGATTCCAACAAATACAAATCTGTTGTACACAGGCCCTATCATACACCAGCTCGACTTGCTAAAATCTGTAGTTTCCATTCAAATGTCTGTCCCAAGTGCGGGGGGAATTGATGCTCACATTTTACATTTATTATGGTCCTGTCCACGTGTCCAAAGGTTCTGGGGAAACGTTATTGCTTGTATCCGTAACGCTGAAGTAACCCTTTACCTCCCAAAACCTGAAATGGTGCTCATTTGGGTTGGGATTAAAAGACAAGGTACCATGCAGATTTATATTAACTTTCTCTGTATGTTGGCTAAATTCTGCATAGGACACACATGGTGTGCCCCGTGCTTCTATCTTTGTATTGCCTCTTTGTTCTTGAGTGCCGCATTGTTATCCTGCCTAGTTCCTGCCTTTGATACTATTTTCTGCATTCCCTCTGTCTTTCCCTTGTTGTCATAGCCTCTGTGTGTTAACCCTTCCTCTCCCTGAGTGCCTGTTTTTGTATCCCTTAGGGGATTTCCCGCTGGTATGAGTGTGAGTTACCTAGTTTTGTCTTGTTAGCCAGTCCTCTACTCTTTATCTCGTCCTGAGGCTGCAGCCTTGAATGATTATATTCCAGAGAACCTTCAGAAAGGAATCAACCGTCCTTCCAAGTCTCCAGTTGGTGTCTTTTTCTTTGTGGCAAAGAAGGACGGTTCCCTAAGACCTTGTATCGATTACAGGGCTCTCAAATATAGGTGCTTATAACCTGATCCGGATTCGGGATGGTGACGGCATTCAATACCCAGTCAGGCCATTATGAGTATCTCGTCATGCCTTTAGGCCTGTGTAACGCTCCAGCCGTTTTCCAAGATCTCATCAATGATGTCTTACGAGACTTTCTCAACCGATTTGTGGTAGTGTACTTTGATGACATTCTCATCTATTCGTCATCCTTGGAGGAACATCGCTGTCATGTACACCAAGTACTCTCCAAGCTCAGTGAAAACTCCCTTTTTGCTAAGCTGGAAAAATGTCTGTTTGAGGTTACTAAGGTTACTTTCCTCGGCTATGTCATTACTCCTGAGGGTTTTTCCATGGATCCAGATAAAGTCAGTGCAATCCTGAATTGGACTCAACCCTCCAACTTGAAGGCCATTCAACGCTTCATGGGATTTGGGAATTTCTATCGGCGTTTCATTCAAGGCTATTCTGTGTTCATCTCTGCCATCTCGGACCGAACCAAGAAAGGGGCAGATTCTGGCAATTGGCCTTTGAAGGCTAGTGATTCCTTTTCTGCTCTGAAGAAAGCTTTTACGTCCGCTCCTGTGCTTCGTCATCCCAATCCCAGACTTCCGTTATTCACTGAAGTGGATGCTTCCAACGTTGGAGCAGGAGCAGTTCTTTCCTAAGAAGATCCCGTTGATCCCATCCATGTGCTTTTTTTTCTAAGAAGTTTTCCTCTGCTGAGAGAAACTATGATGTGGGTAATCGGGAGCTGCTGGCCATCAAGTTAGCATTCGAGGAGTGGAGACACTGGCTAGAGGGCGCCCAACATCAGATTACGGTCTTTACCAACCACAAGAATCTTGCCTACATTGAGTCTGCCAAACGCTTATCTCCTCGTCAGGCTCGCTGGTCATTATTCTTCACCCGCTTCAACTTCATCATCTCATTTCGTCCTGGTTCCTTTAACTCCACGGCTGACGCCTGCCAACTGTCTGTTTGTCCCAGAGAGCTTTAGAAGAGCTGTTCTGATGGAAATTCATGAGTGCAAGTCTGCTGGTCATCCCGGTATTTCCAAGACCCTGGAACTTCCCTCCCAGTCGGTCTGGTGGCCTGCCATGTCACGTGATGTCAAAGAATTTGTAGGGAACTGTACTGTATTTGTGCCTGTAATAAGACCCCTCGAACTGCTTCCATCGGTCTTCTCCACCTTTTGCAGTCTCCCAAGCGTCCCTGGACACACATATCGATGGATTTTATTACAGACTTACCTCCGTCCCAAGGCTTCAGTACCATCTTTGTGGTAGTGGATCACTTTAGCAAGATGGCCCATTTTACCCCCCTTCGTGGTCTACCATCTGCCAGGATGCTTGCTGAGATTTTCATCTCTCAAAATGTCAAACTCCATGGTGTCCCCATGGACATTGTCTCGGATCGAGGCTCCCAATTCGTCACCAGATTCTGAAGGTCTTTCTGTACTCAAGATCAAGATCAGCCTTTCCTCTGGTTATCACCCACAGTCCAATGGCCAGACAGAGAGAGTCAATCAATCACTCGAGCAATTACTCCGTTGCTATGCTTCCAAGCTGCAAGACAACTGGGTTCAAAACTTGGCTCGGGCCGCATTTGCGTATAACAACGCCACTCATTCAACCACTAAGATTTCTCCATTCTTCTGTGTCCTAGGCTATCATCCTTGTGCTTGCTCCCTTGTCCAAACCCATACTGGAATTCACTCAGACGTCCAAAATCTCTGCAGTAATCTGCGAGACATCTGGTCCAAGGTTCATCTCTCCCTTCGACAGGCTACTTTCCAGACCAAGGCCAGAATGGATAGTCATCGGCGCAAGTATAAATTCAGGGTGGGCAATAAGGTTTGGCTATCCACCAAAAACATCAATATTCGACAACCTTCAAGAAAATTAGGGCCACGCTTCATCGTTCCATTTACCATTATTAAGAGAATAAATCCTGTAGCTTTCAAGTTAAAACTCCCTCGCACATTGCGGATTCCGCCTACTTTTCACGCCTCCCTTCTCAAACCTATGAACCAATTCAGGAAGAATTCCATTCATCCTTTCTCCAAACCTCCTCTGCTACTAGTCCAGGGCCAAGAGAAATATGAGATTGAGGAGATTCTGGACTCTAGACAGTTCCGTGGCCAGATTCAATATTTAGTTCACTGGAAGGGGTATGGCCCAGAGGAAAGGGAATGGATTTCCAGTAGAAATCTCCACGCTAGAAGACTGGTCCAGTCTCTGCACCCTGATTGGCCAGCCTCCCTGTAAATACAGCGGCAGTTCTCCTCCACCTTCTTGTGCCGGGGGGGGGTACTGTTACATGCCAGAGGCTTGGCATGTAACGCACGCACCTGTCTTCCCAGCGGTCCCTCGGCAGACACACCACTTCCTGCTTCACGACCAGCTTTCCCTCTCTGCGGTCACGTGGGGGGACGGCATGCTAATTAGCCATGTGCCGTCCGCTCTGTTCCCCTGCCTCCGGCTCCTCATTGACTGCGACGTGGCCGTTCTGGTTGCTAGGCAACCAGAACGATTTCTCCTATTCTCACTGCGGCATGCCATCTCCCTGTATGCCCTGGCTTTAGTTTCTTCCCCCGGGACGCATTGTTATTAGGGAGGCTGGTCCAGTCTCTGCCCCCTGATTTGGCAGCCTCCCTGTAAATAGAGCGGCAGTTCTCCCCCACCTCGCCGGTTATAGCCTCTGCTCCTCGTGCTTCTATCTTTGTCTTGCCTCTTTGTTCTTCTGCCTAGTGCTCTATTTTGTTCTTAAGTGCCCCATTGTTATCCTGCCTAGTTCCTGCCTTTGACCCTATTGTCTGCATTCCCTCTTTTTCGCTTGTTCTGCATTCCCTCTGTCTTTCCCTTGTTGTCATAGCCTCTGTGTGTTAACCCTTCCTCTTCCTGAGTGCCTATTTTTTTATCCCTTAGGGGATTTCCCACTGGTATGAGTGTGCGTTACCTAGTTTTGTCATGTTAGTCAGTCCTGTCCAGTCTTCCCGGTTACGTCTGTTCAGTGTTTTTTTGTTGTTTGTCACAGTCCAGTCCCTTCTGGTACTACTTTTGCTTCTTAGCCGCTTTCTCTCATCCATTCCCTTCTGTCCCGTTTCCTCTTCCGGGTATTCTCTACAGGTCGTATCCTGACAGAACCCTATCAGCTCCAGTCTATCCCCACCATCAGGGGCTCTAGCGAACACTCGGTCCGACCTCAGGCTCTACAAACCGGTGAGTTGCTCGGCTTCCTCTCTCTTACTCTTTGGTCACCCCGGTTCTCTGTCGAGGTAAACCCGAGGTACCATAACTGTGTCGTAACAGTAATGAACCAATAAGACAATGTTTTATACATAAGAAGCAATGAAAATAATATAAAGGATTATGTTCAAAACAATTCTAAAATAAAACAGTTTAAAAAAAAAACCCACTTACATAATAAATAAATAAAAGTTAAGGACTTACAAGAACATCATGCACTAGTGCCTGATACGTCCATGTGTGATGAAGAGTTGTTGCAAGGTCTATGTTTCTATCCACAAGAACTAATAAAGGCCTCTGGAAGCTGGAGAAAAAAAAAAAAGAAATCCAATGATTTTGTATTGGTAAATAAATAACCTCCCCCCCAAAAAA
>WWET01001982.1:38364-50659 GCA_011038615.1 Limnodynastes dumerilii
ATATATAGAGATGAGATGGAAAAAATTGTAGTGATAAACTACTGTGCTATACAGCAGTTTACCTCAAACTCACAGGTGCCTACATACTGTACACGTTTGATTCATGTTTATAAACAGTCTGTCGCTCTGAAACTTTCTTGTGTCCGGTATAACTGCAAACTTAGATTTTTCAAATATGAACAAGCTAAAATAATGTTGTTCAGTGCTAACATGACATAGCATCACTGTTAGCAAGTATTAACAATCTCTTGATTAGACATCAGATAACCCTAAGCTAATATTATAGCCCTTTCACATCACCACTAAAAACCTGGGTTGTTGGCCTTACAACCAGGTTTGGTCTTGACATGAAAGGTACTGGAGTCCTGGTCCTGGGTCTAATGACCCAGGATTCAGACACAGGAAAAAGAGAAGGTTGTTCGACTCTGATAATGTGGTGGTGTGAAAGGTGCCAACCTGGGTTTTTCAACCGGAGTCTCACCTAACACACCTGGGACCAGGAATTTCCAGAGTCTACCCTGCTGCATTTTAAGGGGGGATTTTTTGTTTCTTTTTTACCGCAAATCACCCTGTAATAACCTGGGTTAAAAATACCGGGTTATTCCAGGGTGGTGATGTGAAAGTGGTATTAGAATAGTGCCCCGGTTCTGTAATAGGGGAATGAATGAAGTTGTGCAGTAGAGGGGCTGAAAGAGCATGAGGCCTATTTAGATAAACATAAGCAACGCTGGTACTACTGTACTCAGTTCAGCAATATATAGCCTTAACTATAATACATGCTATTTAATTTTACACCTATAAGCTTCTAAAAATGTGTTTACTATAGAAAATAAGTTTCAAACTGGAATCCAATGACTGCACTACTTTTCCTTTTTAAAATGATTAAATTCTTTTCTATCTTTCATTTCTAGTGTTTGAATTACAATGTTAATGCAAGCACTTAATTCGCTTGCTTACTTAAGTAAGAAAAATTAACTTTTAAGTTTCATAAGTTTTTAAGACTCCAATACTATAAATGAGTAGTAAAGTGTACCTTGGAGACATGAGACACCGTGTTAGCAGTAAGTGCTGCACTTGCAATGTCCTCCAGCTTACTACGGGAAATTGCAGAAATGAAGTTTAAATAATAGGACTCATACAACTGTGTCCTCAAATCCTGTATAAAAAAAAAAGCCACAGTTATATGCCACAAACAAAGCAAGAGATTGCTAAAGTACATGGGTTGGTAAAGGTATATCAGTTACAGATTATAACAAATGACACTTAGTAAATCTGGCCTATAGAGCTATACACAGAGGTCAACACATTTCACTCAGGACAAACATCAACCATTTACAAGCTGCTTAGCGATTTTAAGTAATCGGCAAAGACATCATGATAATAATGATTCATTAAATGACTATTATAATCAACAAATGGTCACTGTGCATTATAATTCAAAAAAATACTCGTAATTTCATACATAAAAGGAGTATTAACTTACTGCAGGCTCTCTATGGTAGTCTGTATTCCATGTTAAACTGTCCTTGAACATCTTAAGAAATATATCTCCCCCACAGTGTTGTTAAATGATATTTATAATAAAGTGAATATGTACATACTATCAGGGACACATTTTAATAGAAAAATTACAGTCTATAAAAAACGGATTATAAAAATCCTACACTCCTATATGTAGCTCTTTCTATTCAATAATCTATTAAAGTTTCACATCCAAGGTGATTTACAGCTGAGCAGAAAAAGAAACAATAAGTATGCTATGTGGTTTTATTAAGAATAATAAATGGCAGCAGTAAATAATAATAAAAAAAAATGTAATAACCACAAAACAATTAATGAGCAGATGACCAAGAACACTTTATTCCTGTGTACCTGACAAATTCTGTCCACATTTTCTTCTGTGGGCATCACAAAATACACAGCAGGAACATCTGGAATTGCATCACGGTCAGAGTGCAAAAGCCTGTGGATGGAATTCAGCTATTAATGGTTAACAGCATTTAGAGCCTCTTATAAGTGTTAAATGGCAAAAAAAACAAAAAAAAAAACAAAACAATAATCTCTAATATACACAATGAGGAATATGCAAGAAAGCACAAAAATGGAAGTTATTAAAAAGAAGACGAACTGTGTCTATTATGGTAGCTGATGAGTGCGCCTTACATTTGAAGTCTTTGGGTGCAACATGGCAGAATTAAATATCTCCCAAAATGGCTGATTATGTGTAAAACTTACAGATGTAAGGTGACCCCCATGTCCCGCAGTTCCTTCACAGACAGCAGGGGAGAGATGATATCTTGGCCAAACCGATCGTAAATAAGAACCTGTTGTATGGGAAGCATTATATTGTTAAGATTAAATATTGAAGAACAATCAAAAAATATTCTAACATAAAGAGTTCAAGATAAACATTTTAAAATCAAGAGTGCCATTTATTAGTGTACAACCAATTCTATGTTTTTAATGCGCAGCTTACCTTCCATACTGGCTCCCCTGTGCTGCTCTTTACAACAGGAACGTTAAAATTCAGCATACGTTTTAAAGCAACTGAAACACAAAAAGACACAGGTTAAAAGAAGACATATATAAAAGTAACAGTTGTATACTTGTTAAACAAAGAATATGCTTTAATTTCCATTATATAATATAATTAGTACTACCAAATGATGAAGCAAATATCCTATACTTCACCAGTCACTACATAACCTCCCAACTCAATTGCTATGCTCCAGTACTGAATGTATAATGAACTCCCCTCCCCCATAAAGTCCCCAAAAAGAAAGTAAACTTATGGGGCAGGCCTGGTCAACCTGTGACTCTCCTAGGAGTCCCAGCATGCTTTCATTGCATGGGCACTTCTGATACCTGACAATGCATGCTGATGCTCCTAGTTTCAAAACACCTAAGAAGCCATAGATTGACCAAGTCTGTAATAGGAGAAAATAATCATCATTCATTCATCAAATTATAAGAGGTTATACATTTAGGATATAATTTTTGAAATACAAGAAAAATACTGGCTTTGTCTGCAAGTAGCATACAAGCATTGGGTAGTTATGTTTAGACTGCAATGTAGGGATGCACTCCCTATTTTCTGCATTACTACTGACTGAGCTGGACACCAGTCCAACCTGAGATTGTTTGCTAATATATATATTTTGCCTGGGAATAAAGTACACTGCCAGGAAACTGAAATGAATCGCATCAGAAGTCGAAATTTGTCATTCAATTGAGGTTGAAGTCTTTCCTCAATTAATGTGACCAAAGTTGCACATCACCCCCAAACAATATCCCCTATCAAACAAACTAAGGTCACAAAAAAAACTACCGTATTTCCCCACGTTTAAGACGCACCCCATTTTTAGAGACTAAATTTAAAAAAAAACAATTTTAAATGTATTTTTTATGTATTATTTTTAGCATTAATTAACTTAAAAATGGGGGCATCTTATACAAGGGATCAGGGAATTTAAGACTGAACTTACCTTTTCTGTCCATCCGGCTGTCCCTCAGCCAATTTTAGGCTCTCTGACTCCGGCTGGCTCCCTGGCAGTGCGCGCTGTACACTGACGCTGTGTGACCTAAGGTCACGTAACGTCAGTGTAAAGTGCGCACCGCCAGGGAGTCAGAGCTGCGGGTGAGAGAGCCTGAAACTGCCGGAGGGACTGAAAAGGTAAGTTCAGTCTTACATCCCCTGTATAAGACGCACCTGGTTTTTAGACCTATTTTGGTCTAAAAAAGGTGCGTCTTATACATGGGGAAACAGCATTTGTGGGACTTTCCCAAGCTGTCCTAGGTTATAAACAGACCTTGTTGGTTTTGGTTTTTTTGACAAACCAATTCCTTTGGATTAAAAGCTTGGAAAACTGGACCATTACAGATGAAGAACCTGATGTTGGTTAAGTATGGGCTGACAAATATATTGCTTGCTATGACCTGTAGCCTACAAACACAATGGTGCATTTACTCTTATATTATGTTTCTTGGGGAGAGGGAAAAAGTACAACCACCAATCAAAACAATATTGCACCAAGTCTCTGCACAACCCCTATTCAATACAATTTGGCACCAACTTTCTGTGCAACCAACAAACTAAACAATGTAACACCCAGTTTTTTCCATAACCATAAGTCACTTTAACGTGGCACAAAGTCTCAATACTACCAACAATTAGACCAATGTACCACCAAGACTCTTCACAACCCCTGGTAAGTAGAACGTGGCATCTAATCTCTGCAACGTGGCACAAAGTCACTGCACAACCCTTAGTCAGACAAAGTAGGATATAGGGTTGGATCCAGACTAAAGAACGTTACCACAGTGCATAAGTGGGGTGTTTGGAGGGGAAGGCGCGTTCGTCCTCCAGATGTGCATTTTATGCACAGTACTGCAAGGAAAGGTGCTGTGCTTCCCTCCTCCCACCAAGGTGGGCGAGGGAAGCATTTAAATTGTGCAATGTGGGTGGGATTAGGCAGTTATGAGTGGATCCGCTGTCGGATGGACCGCCGATCCGCTAGCATGACTTACTACCTTTGCAAGCGCAAGCCACACAATCTTCGCACAAAAGAGGGTAGTAACAGAGGGAGCTCACTTCCCTCTTCCGTGCGGAATTTAAGACCCCGACATGTACGGAAAGCGTGTGGGGGTCTGGATCAGGTTCAAAGTCTCTGCACAACCCCTAGTCAGTACAACATGGCACCAAATCTCTACACCACCACCAAAAAAAAAAAAAAAAGCCATCATATCAAGTCTCCAGACAACCAGGAAAGTAGCACAGGCCACTGAGAAAACCTTAATTAATACAATACATAACCAACATTAAACACATTGCGCCACATCTCTCATGAGTTAGTACAATGTGGCACTAAATCACTGCACAACCGCTAGTCCATACAACAATGCAACAAGACTCTGGTCAACCACTAGTTAGTATAAAATGGCAAGAGTCTGTTTATCCATTTACTATACATAACAGATAAGTGATGGAAACAGTAATCATAACGACATTAACAGGTTTTCATAATGCCAACCAATGAATTTTTTTAAACTTTCTTCTATTCATCTGAGATACTACCAGCAAAATAAGTTATCTTTTCCCTACATTCGCAATTGTTTTCATGTCAATACGTCATACATTCAATGAATTCCAACTGGCGTGTCATAGGTTAGATAATAAACCACAACAAGCTTCTGTCAGTGGTGCTCTGCATGATTAAACAGCATGCTATGAATGATTATCAACTCGTCCTGTCTAGTCGCCTCTTTAGTTTCAGCTTACGGTGATTTTGTAAATCACACCTGTCATTAAAATACATATTCTACGATGATATTTTGCTACGGTTCTCACCCGTCTGTTTTTCCCGGATAGAGGCCGCCATCTTTGCATCACTACCTCCGCCTCTCGCCGTGACGCCAGAAGTGGTGACGTGGCGGCCAGGACCTGCAAAACTAGCAACTGAGAAGGCGATGCTGACGTTTCCTTTTGTTATTGGCTGAAACTGACATACGTCGTACGTCAAGTTGTCATGTAAAACATTTAGTTTCGTGCGTTTCAGTAGCATCACAGTAGCTATGGTATTAATGAGGAATAGCGACCAGATCCAGTAACCATAGCACATAACTTTCAAACTTTATAATTAGTACAAACATTGCGTTTAACCAAAGAATGAGAAAAAAAGCTTAGCCATAGCTTTCAAACAGGCATCTTCAGACCCTCCAATATAAATGATTCCATTAGGTATAAAATATCCTGTTCCTTAACCATCAACTGTAAGTAATCATCTGAGTTTAAGAGGAAAATGTGTTCAAACATCATTCAATACTTAAAAACCAGATGAGAGCGACAGTTGGAAGCTCAGGACCAGAGTATTTTGTAACTGATGAAAGTAGCCACATTGGAGGGTCTATCTTAAAAAGTGTAATCAATTTCTTTAACAAACACTATTTGTTACGTTTCTGTTTGTAAGAACTGCTAATTGTGACTATTCCACTAGAGTGCACTATTGTACTATTCTTTCATCAAATGTATGTAACATTTGCACTGCGTACTTCTGGAAGAATCATTTGCCTGTTTTTTTTAAAGATGCAGAAGCTCCCTGTACCATTATCCTTTTAGCATCTGTTGTGGTCATGCTCAGCTGTGCAAAGGAGTTGGGTAGGACTTTGTAGGTGTATATTTCTTACAATGGATGTTTTATTGCCAGATATGCCTTTTTTTGTATTCCAAATTCTTTTTCTCTTGCTACTTTGTTTATAACTTCTAGAAACTGGTGGAACAAAATGCCCCCAGTTAAATAGTGTTATGGCTATTTCACCCTAGTCAGTTAGATCTAAAATATTCTGATTTTTTTCCACCCTTATAGTGCCATAAAGAACCAACAGAATATATTGTTTACCTATCTGTGAATTATAACACCCATGTACTAGTGGTGTGCTGTTCCTGCAGTGTGATTATCATATATATTGAATTTTACGATCTTGGAATGCAAAATGTTAATTATATTTGTCTCATGTTATGTTTTCTGTAATGGCATTGGTTCGGATCCAGACTTGCATCTGGCATCCCTTGCACTCTCCAGATGTTACGCTAGTGTTCCAAACGTTCCATTTAATTACTGTCCTTCCCCTCCGCCCGCTAAGGTGGGCTGGGCAAAATTTTTTAATTGTACAGCGGGGTGGGTCTTAACATTCATGAGCGGATCAGCGGTCTGCACATTTCACTTAAGACAGACTTATGGCAGCATATTATTTTGTACGGCGCTGCGGACACCTTGTGGCGCCTTATAAATAGACGATAATAATAATAATAACTGCCATAAAGCTCGCACAGGAAAGGGGAATGATGGGAAGTTTTCTCCCTTCTCTCGTTCGTACTGCCAGACCCCCACCGGAAATTGTGAGGAGGTCTGGATCCAGTCCATTGCTCTAATTATTTTCTGCTTATTTGATTATTTTAAGTAAAATATCTGAAATATTCCTTTATTTGTAATGTCAAATATTAAGCTATGCATAAATATACCAGGCAAACCTAGATCTATCACCTTGCTAGTGGAAACTGTGCACAACGATCACAAGGTGCATTAAAAACCAGCCTAAAGTGTGTCCTTATTAGTATTCATTGCTTTCTGTATTATTATTGTTATTGTTTATTTATAAGGCGCCACTGCATTGTACAGGTAACAGAGCAGGATCCAAACTCGCCACCCATGCTTATTTTCCACTTTGGAACAGAGATGATATTGAATGCAGAGATCCTCCTCCATTCCATTAGGTACAATATACTCCGCTCCTGAGCTTCCAACTGTCACTCACCTGGTGAAATGACTTAACTGATATTTAAAAAACTATTTGTATCTTTAACAAAGGTGGTTACCATAGTAACTGCCAGTTGGAAACTGAAGAGCAGAGTATTTGTACCTAATGGAATGGGTCATGTTGGAGGGTATGCATGCATACAGTGTGTATGTTAGGTGGGAGGAATAATAATTGTACAGTAAGCGCTTGGTTAGGTTGGGGCGGTGTATAACTTTTATGGTGGGGCCTTGGTATCGGAAGTCCCATGTGTGTAGGGATGTCTCAGGAGTTAGGATCACAGTGTTACAACATTGGAGCACTGCTGTAGGCACAGCTACGGAGATCTGGTCCACAAAATTGACAAAAATGATAAGGCCAGAGTGGGTCATACTAAAATGATAATGGTAAGGACACAATACAATTCTGATATCAGCAGACGAGGGTGAGAGTGATTAGGTGGAGGTTTTCACAAATAAGCAAATGACAAAGGACCGGGTTCAGAGTTACAGCTGTGCGCGAGTCGGAATCGCGCAAGCTAATTTGAATACATGCTATTCAAGGCTGCGCATTCGTGCATCAAAATGCCCAGTCTGAATAGTACGTATGACCTTAATTAACAGCTTTATGCTGAATTGGCCTTATGGCTTAATTTTTTTCCCCTTAGTTTAAAAATTAACCCCTTGTCGCCACCCCCTCCACCGCAAATGAAGATAAAAATCTGTCCTGACAGGGCATGCTGGCGCTAGTAGTACTACAAGCACCAGCATGCCCATGACTGAGAAGACATGCTGATGCTTGTAGAACTACAAGCACCAGTATGCCCATGGATGCCAGGGCATACTGGCATTTGGAGAACCACAAGCGCCAGCATGCCCTGCCAACCACGGCCCGCTGCGCTGTAAAAATTGCCCCCAGCATAATACAGTAAGCATAGCCTGACCAATAAACAAAAATACCAACTGTACCCCTCAGAATACAGTAGCCATTGCATCCAACATAAGCAAGAATTCAAACTATACCCCTCAGAATAAATTAAACATTGCATACCCCAATAATCACGAATTCAAACTGTACCCCTCAGAATAAAACAAACATTGCATACCCCAATAATCAATATATACAACTGTCCCCGTCATAAATGTCCGCAAACTATAATGTCGAACATGTCCAAACGTGTAAAAATTTCCCAAAAGTACGTTAAAAATAATTTTAAAACATACTTACCTGCTTACAAGACTGGACCACAGCATAGCAGGTAAGTATGTATGCTCCGAGTTCTGAATACGACCCTTAATCTTGGGGGGGGTGTCTTGGCAAAAAAAAAAAAACCCTTATAAGACGACACAAATTATGTCCTGCAAGCAGGACATCCCGACGCTTATGACAGTGTCACTGTCATTGGGGTATATTTATACCCTTTGGACGGTGTCTCAAATATCATAATGTACTTTTGGGAAATTTTTACACATTTGGACATGTTGGACATTATAGTTTGCGGACATTTATGACGGGGACAGTTGTAAATATTGATTATTGGGGTATGCAATGTTTGTTTTATTCTGAGGGGTAGTTTGAATTCTTGCTTATGTTGGACGCAATGGTTACTGTATTCTGAGGGGTACAGTTTGAATTCTTGCTTATGTTGGATGCAATGGTTACTGTATTCTGAGGGGTACAGTTGGTATTTTTGTTTATTGGTCACACTATGGTTACTGTATTATGCTGGGGACAATTTTTACAGCACAGCGGGCCGTGGCTGGCAGGGCATGCTGGCGCTTGTGGTTCTCCAAATGCCAGTATGCCCTGGCATCCATGGGCATACTGGTGCTTGTAGTTCTATAAGCATCAGCATGACCTGTCGGGCCGGTATTATTTATTTATTTAAATCATGGTGGCAGCGGGTGGATGAAGTTAACGTTTTTTGTTTTTTTTGCCAGCTGGGGTGTGCTTACGCCTTACACATACACCATCCCTGGGATGGTGGAAGCGTAGGGCTTGTTAAGCAGCCACCGGACTGCCGTGCATGGAATATTTAAATGAGAAAAGCTCTCATTTAAATATTGTGGAACACCCCTTTTAGCATATGGAATCGTATGCTGGCGGATACACAAAACTCCGCCAGCAATACGACTTCCTTGCGCTTTATGCGCATGCGCAGTTGCACAAAATCACTGCGCATCCATGTAAATTTCACACAGATGCGCAACTCTGAATCCGGGCCAAAGTCATTATCTTGCAAAAAGTACCGACGTTTCAGTACAATTTAATACTCCCATTTAAACCCATGCACAGTATTTGGTGCCCTTATGGGAAATGTGTGTATGTTGTGTCTCTCTGCTGGACATTAAGGCCTGGTTTCAGAGCTGCACTTACATGTCTTTTTTTAGGTAAGAAAAAGGGAGAGTCACCGGGCACTACCCTTATTAACAGGAGCCACTTCCCAAAATTATGATATGATATGATATAGTTCTTCTTTTTTCACTTTCTTATTTCATATACATTTCCAGTATGTATTTCACGCTTGGGTCACATTTATTAAATTCCAATGGATAATTATTACTTTCTATCTTTAATGTATAACACCTAGCAATTCAATCTAATTTCATTAGGCAACAAATTTATATTGTCTCTATTTATATTATTGCTATACCATTATAAATGGAGGGTTTTTCCCTTGTGCAGTACATACATCTTTTATTTTCCAATATTAGGCAATCCTAAATAACTATTCCTCAGAGATATTTACCTTAATTTTCTATATAATCTTCACTTTACAATAGAAACGGCCAACGAGTGCTTTTGTATGCTATGACAGGCTCAATCAGCTGTCCATCTTCAGAGACTGCCAATCAGATACAGGGCGGTAGTATTTAAATGGACACCCATGCAACACACGGGTGATGTCCCATGACTAAGCATCCGGCGAAACGCGCGTCGGGACGAGGGGGGAGCTGTGCACGAGCTCTCTCTCTCTTTTCTAAGTGTCCACAGCATTGCCTGTACTTTTGTTTAAATGCCCAATACAAATGTTACTTGCCGGCTCAGCGCAGTGTTTATTTGCCCAGCACACGGCAATAAACCTTGACAGTTGTGAAATTGTACTATAACTAGTGTTAGATGTTATATGCTGGGTCAGCGCAGTGTTAATTTGCCCAGCATACTGCAATAAACCTTGATGTTTGTGATATTTTACTATAACTAGCATTAGAGTGCCTCTATGTTATAGAGCACTGCTATTTTGTTTAATTACATAATTAGATAACAATTACTATTTTGTAACTTTTTTCTACCACTACCTACACTAAAATTTTATAGAGCTCCATCTACCCATACTGTCAGTAACTACAGCTGTAACTTTGTTACACTAATTTTGATTCTTTAATGTGAGCACAGAAGCCTGGAATATATTACTGTAATTTTTTTCGTTTCATTTTTAGCGGCATGGACAACAGATTAACCGCATCTTAGATTAGCCTTTCTGGCAATATCTTTGTATAATATTCTCCACCTATTAACAGCTGGTAGCTGTATTATTTTTCACAGTAACTTTATTGTAGCCTGCTGTGACAGCATGGCTTACATTGTAACATAGGGCTATTGATTAATATTTGGCATGATAAACTGTGGATCTTTCCATTTTAACTTTTCAACGGTGGTTTTCCACTGTTAGTAGTATGTTGTTGTTTTTTTTTTAATCATTTCGCCTCACTATTTATCTTAATAAATTACTCTAATAAAGACTAAAGTTATATTTTACTTTCATTGTATTTACATTTCAAATAAGTTATATGAGGAGATCCAGAGTGCTCCATAAGAGGACCTTTTAAGAATGAAGTTCTTGTATCTTTTTTTTAGGTGCAAGTGAAGACCTGAGCAATACCATGTTAAACTGCAAGATTTAAATTGTGAGAGAAAAATTATATTTAAGAGATGAAATTTCTTAGCTCAACTCTATTTCATGGATTAAACATAAAGCTATGCAGTATTTGAGTTCAGTGTGCAAAAGTAATGTATTTTCCGTACATGTTAAAGATTTAAGATTAATGAGCACCCCTCTCTTTGCAAAATAGTTTAGCCAAGCTGTACACTTGCACCTGTTTTACCCTTACTCCCAAACTCTGAATCCAGGCATAGGTGTTTGGCTTAGGTTGGGTACCAAGCTCCCACTCCCTTAAGGCTTTGTAAAATAAACTGATGCGCAGCAAAGGCTGCAGAGGAGTGGTGCTTTCTTTAGTTTAAAAGTTAACTGCTTAAGTGCTTAGGGATTTTCCAGTAAGTACCCAATTCCAATTTTAACTGCATTAACAATTGTATTATCAATAAGGGAAAAAAAAACTCAAACACGTTAAAAAAAAATTTAAAAAAATTAAAATCTATAATTGTATATATAAATGAATGCGAGAGCGCATTTATTTTGGTATCCACATTACAATTTTTTATCAGCATTTGGTGTTTTGATTATAAAATTAGTTTTCTGTGGGGTCCTTGATCTATCCCAATTATAAATCTTCTTGTGGAGTAGATTGAGGTAGTTTGCATGGTTGATATCCCATTTGCTGAGAGGCTGATTCAGAATTGCACTTATACCTTTTTTGAGGTGCAAGTGTAGACCTGAGTTGAACTGCAAAGGGAGGCAAAATTAAATTGTGAAAGCAGAATTAGAATTGAGAGGTGAAGTTTCTTAGCTCAATTCTATTCTGATAAATACTAAATAACTTTATTTTTAATTTGAGTTCTATTTGCAAAAATAAAGAATTATCCCTGCATGCACAATATTTCAAAATAATTAGTACTCCTCACATTGCAAAATGGTTTAGCTGAGCTGTACACCTGCACCTGTTTTGCCCTTACTCCCAAAACTCTGAATCAGCCCCAGTCAGTCTCCCAGTTGTTCATCTGTTTCAACAGGTGGAATATTGCACTCAGTTAACCAATATGATCAGTCTGATTTCAGTAATGGCCCAGTAACTTTGTGAATGCACAATGATTTATATATTTTTAT
>WWET01001982.1:61057-79617 GCA_011038615.1 Limnodynastes dumerilii
ACATGATGGGGGATGGACATGATGGGGTCTGATAGGTGCTGGACATGATGGGTGATGCTGGGTGCTGGACATGATAGGGGATGGTAGGTGCTGGACATGATGGGTGCAGGAAATGATGGGGGTTGATGGGTGCAGGACATGATGGGGGCCGGACACTATTTGGTTCAAAATATTTTTTTCCCTGTTTTCCTCCTCTAACTAGGTGCGTCTTATGGTCAGGTGCGTCTTATGGTCCGAAAAATACGGTAAGTGGTTGAATGGGTAATGTAGCAATTTAATAAATGTTTCAAAACGTAATATGAAGCACTATGCAGACAGACAGTCTATTACTTGGTACCAGTTTATAAAAACTTGCTAGATTAGTTTGGAAGGAATATATGCCACAGAATATGTCAATCATTTATCAACGATTAAAACAATATATAAAAAAGCTAAGCACTTTATTACATGTAAACAAATGCTATGAAAAACTGTATAGATTGGGAGTTATGACAGACATCATTATATGACTACAATGCTAATCAAACACTTATTTCCTCTAAAAGGTCACCTTTTGAGTGGTTCCTGAACTCTGCGAATTACATGGTATGCCAGAATGTCCTTCACCAACAAGGCCTTGTCACTTACAGTTTGCACAAGATGCAGAGTGCCAGTCTTCTGCAGGTAGTCAAAATAATGGACAATAGCATCCTTTAACTCACTAATCTTCCGACAAGCCTGAATCTGCAATAATACAAGATATCATTAGAAAAGTATCAGCAGAACATTTACACTGAAGACTTGTATCCAACTGCTAAAAATCCTATAGCCTAAAATATCATCCTGATTTAAGGACTACTGGGCAAATAACTATAATTAACTGCAGTTTGAGACAATTTATAATTCACATAAATAATACTTGTAAGACCCACTGAAAAAAGCAGTAACATAGCAGGGGCAGAAAATGCTCTCACTTAAGTGTCTGCCAAAAATAAGGAGCAAAATCCTAATGGTGACACTGTGCTATTAATGCACTGCCACCAGCACCTTTACATGGACATACAACGCATTAAGCAGAACTTCGATAATGGCAATGCTGCCTCATCCTCTGCACAGTCTACATTAAGGATGTACATTTATAGTCATTTTACTGATTGGAGTGCATTTGTCATCACTAAGCCATCAATGACTGCCACATTTCCCTGTTTCATTTAGTTTTTGTTTTTTTTGCCTTTCTCATTTGAAAACCTGGCTACGTCTCTGGAGTAAACCCAATACCTGTCAAAAGCACTAGGAATATAGAACGTGGAGCCTCGACTTTCCTTACCGTTAATATAGCCTGCAAAACATTTGGATCAGCTATATCTTCTAAAACTGGCTGCACATGATGAAAATCATAGATGAGGCAATAGAACAGTGTTGGAGATAGAAAGCTAGGCGCTGGCCCCCCATGAACCAATGCTACTGCCAACATTCTGCCAGCTTCATAGTACTGGTTATCATGTAGTGCTGTGGAGGTAAAAAGATAACACAATATATAAATAAAAGTTATCATATCTTTTTTTTATATGATTTAAAATAAAATAAAAAATGACACTGCAGTAGTATGAGAAACAAGCTGTACTGTATTCATTTCATTATTTACTAAAATATGAATTCTATATAACGGTTTTTCTTTTCTGGATGTAATAGCAAGGAAACTGAGTGCTTCCTTTGGATTTAGGTTATTACAGCTTTTTTAGGCTTATGCATTCTCTTGTCCCACTCAAGATAGGTAATTTATGTGGGTTGTCTATTTCTTGTCCTGAATAGGGCAAGTGATTGGAAAAAACTAAATAATAATAATATGAGAGGGACGTTAATAATTAAATATTAATCTTACATGCAAGGAAAGAAACTTAATATACATTAAATATATTAAAATTTAAGCTATCCTCTAGTCCATTAAATGACAATTATCATAGATATTTAAAGCAATGCAGTCAGAAACACGTAAACACATGTACAATATTAACTGGAAAAAGCAAGCCAAGCCATCCAAACTGTTTTATAAGTTTTCTCTGAACTAAAGTAACTGAAAAAGACTACATATAAAATGTTAGAAAAAGGTTTGTGGCCTTGTGCATTAAGGTAGCAAATCCCAAAGTGTGTGCAGAGGCACTTTAATGGGGGTGCTATGGATCCAGAGCATCCTCATACCCAGAAACTGTAGGAAGAGAGGTTCTGGTATACTGCAGAGACCTTGGCGTCATCACCCAGTAATAGCCGGAAGTAGGTAGTACAAGAAACAACAGAAGTAAAAAAAACTGGGATCAGGTGTAGACAGAAGAGATGCATCTAAATATTGGTCACAAAATAAAACTTTAGTAAGTTGTATAGTAGTAGTTTTATTTTATTTCGATGACACAAAATAAAAAAACTGCTTAAGGTTTCTTTTGGCTTGGCTTAAATGAAAAAGTCTAGTAATTAAGGGGTTTAAAATCCACAGCATAATTGGCTTTCCCATGCAAACATAAAAATTTGGCACATTAGTCAGAAAAGTAGATGGTGGAAGTCCAATGGTAATTTAAGAATTGTCAGTGTCTCCACCATAGCATATCAGAGAAGAGGATATTGTTACCCACTAAAATCCATCTCTCTTAGTTCACTGGAAAAAATGTGGTATAGAACACAGTTTTGGAGTCTGAGCATGTCAATCTGAATAGATTAAAAGGACAGCTTCATCCCCACTATGCTCCTCCCAGAAAAAAAAACAAAAAAACCTCCATGGAATCAAGGCATTGTGATGTATTCCACAGCAGAATACAAAAAAAGACCTTGAAGTTTAGATAGGACACAACAAGATCAATCTCCAGCTGACCCAACACAACCAGAATGGTGAACAATAGAAAGACCATTCTGGGCTCTGTTGCACTATGTTCCACTTTACATAGAAAGTGACAGCAGATAAGAGCCACATGGCCCATTCAGTCTGCCCAGTTGTTTATATAAAACTATACTGACCCTAGACCCTATTTACCCTCAGTTAAGTTTAAGATTTAGGATACCCTTATATTTATCCCAAGCATGTATAAACTGTTCTACTGGGTTAGCTTCAACCACCTCAGATGGGAGGCTATTCCACTTATCTAGCTATCACCCTTTCAGTGAAGTCATTTTCTCTGAATCTACCACCCTCCAGTTTATATTAATGCCCTTGTGTTCTAATACACCTCCTCCTTTGAAAAATGCCACACTCCTCTAGCCAGTCACAACCCTTGATATATGTGAAAGCTGCAATCATATCCCCCCTCTCTCTTCTCTGCTCCAAGCTATACATGTTTAGCCTCTAGCCTTTCTTGGTATGTTTTGTGACACAGGCCATGGACCATTTTATTTGCTCTTCTTTGCAGTCTCTAATGTATTTATGTCTTTCTCTTTATATGGCCTTCAGAACTTCACACAGTATTCTAGGTGAGGTCGTACCAACTATCTATAAAGAAGCATCACTTCTTCTCTCTTTCTGCTACTAATTGCTCTCCCTATGCAACCAAGCAACTGACTTGCCTTTTTCATTGCTTTGTTACGTTGCTTGGCTACCTTTAAGTCACATGAAATATTGTGTTTTTAATAGTTTTTAATGTAGTGCCATTAATAATAAATTGAGCTTTTGGGTTTTTGTGCCCCAAGTACATGACTTTGTATTTTTTGGCATTAAACTGCAGTTGCCACACTCTTGACCATTCCTCCAGTCTACCTAGATCATCCCTCATTTTGTGTACCCCTCCTGGCATGTCTACCCTGTTACATATCTTTGTGTCATTAAATAGTACAAGTCCAAGTACAAAACCCTGGGGTACTCCACTGGTTACCTTATCATCCCCAGAAGGGATTCCATTTATTGCAACCCTCTGTTGTCTATCCTGTAACCAAGATTGTATCCATGCAACTACCTTTAAAGTTCAATCTCAAAGTTTCCAGCTTATTTAACAGTCTGCAATGGGGCACAGTGTCAAAAGCCTTACTAAAATCTAGATAAGCTATGTCTACAGCTCTCCTTTATCTAATACTTTTCTGACCCAGTCAAAAAATTAAATAAGATTTGTTTGACATGATCTTCCCTCAGTGAATCCATGCTGCTTTGGATCCTGTAAGTTACTGGATTTAAGATACTGTACTGCTCCTTTAACAGTGTTTCCATAAATTTCCCTGCTACTGATTTTAGACTCACTGGTCGGTAGTTTGACGCTTCTTCCCTACTTCCAATTTTATGCAGAGGGACGACATTTGCTTTTTTCCAGTTTTCTGAAAACACAACAGTTATTAGTGACTTGTTGAATAATTCAGTTAATGGTTTTGCGAGCACCCCTCTAAGCTCTTTTAGTATTCTAGGATGTATAATATCTGGCTCCGTTGATTTATCCACTTTCAACTTTGAAAGTTCTTTTAATACCTGCTCCTCAGTGAAAGTAGTGGTAATTGCACCCATTGTATTAATAGGTTCCCATTTAAAAGTGGTTCCTTCCCCTCTTTCTTTTGTGAATATCGAACAGAAATACTTGTTAAGATGATCTGCCATAGCCTTATCCCCCTCCACAAGAATCTCACTCTCCGTTTTGAGCTTTACGATATCCCCTAAAAATTGCTTTTGTCCCCTTTTTGTACCAAGTGGGCCAGTTTTTCCCTGTTTTGCCTTTGCTGCTCCGATAACCTTTTTAGCCTCTGTTTTGTAAAATACTCCCCCCTGCCATTATTATTTTGAGTTTGCTTATAATTCCGAAAGGCCATCTATTTTGCTTTCGCTATAGTTGCTACCTCTTTTGTAAACCACATTGGCTTTCTTTTTGTGACATTAGACATGACATCCATTGCGTCCATTTCAGAGCCATGAAGCTGTGAGTTCTCCCAAGACTGTTCAAGTAGGCTACTGCTGTCGCATTGTCTGAATGGACTTTCAAGGCCTTGCCCACCAGAATCCTCAACTTGTAAATTAGCCAAAGTTCTACCCCATAAGCAGAACATCTAGATAAACAGTTCATCAGGTTAAGAGGAGATTTTACCTCTGAAGAAGCTCCTTTTGGAATGTCCGAGTGTGGAACTGGGAGAAGGGTACAATATCTAACATTGACATTATGGGTCCTAAGAGCTTCATGTAGCCAAGGAGGGGCACTTTCTGCCTTGCCTGGATGGACTTTGTCTTGGCCAGAATACAAAAAACCTTGTCATTTGGAAGAAGATTCCTCTGACACCTGGTGTCGAATAGGAGACCAAGAAACCACATCCTTTGCACAGGCATTAATGAAGACATGGCCAGGTTTAGAATCTAGCCATGTGCTTCCAAAAGAGTAATTAAGCAGCATAAGGCAAGGCTTTTGACAACAGTTTGTCTAGGTAAGAGTCAACTGTGATGCAAAAAACAAAAGGAGACCAGCCATATTGGCCATTACATTTGTGAAAACCCTCAGGGTGGTATCTAGGCCAAAGCCCTAAACGGATAATGGGTATCACAGACTGCAAAGTGAAGACGACACTGATGCCAATCCCAGACATGGAGGAAAGCATTGTTAATATCAATAGAAGCCAGGAACTCCTTTTCCATGCTCACAATGACAGGATACTTCATTTGAAGCCTGGGTTTTTCAAATGTATTTTAAACGTTTTTAAGTTGAAGATCAGTTGGAATTAACTTCAGAACAAGGAAGAGTTTACAGTAAAGCTCATTCCAGAGGAGAGATCTGAATAATCAATACAGTAAAAAATTGTTTCTAGAGTGCCTCTTAGAGCATCTTGCAATGAAGACTGCCTCTTAGAGCATCTTGCAATGAAGACTGCAAGATGGCAGATCCATTGTAAAGAATCTTTGACAAGGAAACTGCACAATCACAGAACCTAGGCATGACGCCAGCCATTGGTCGTGAAACCATAATATTGTAGCTGGTAGTCAAGTCATGCAAAGACTGACATTGCAGACTTGGAAGTACTACAGCTGGTAGCCCCTCAGACCCTACTGCAACCTCACCTTGAGGAAACAGCCTGTACCCATCAGAAGCCCAGCAGAAACTACCAGAAAGATGAAAGAACCAAATCCAGGGTTGTTTCGGCTTGATGTGGCTACCAGCAAAAAGGAGCTTTTACCAACCGTGGCCACTTGAAGACTCCTGTCCAATTGAGACCTGAAGAAAGTCTCCCAATACAAGGTGAAACAATCTAGTGTATGGGTTGAGTCAGTGTCTGCTAACTACAAGCTTAAATGTAAAGTATACAAAAATGTCTGGCTGCGATAATGAGCGCAGAGAGAGTATGGAAGTTGAGATTGCATCCAAAGATGCTTGACTCAAGAAATATAAAGCCTCTCCCATGTTATAAGCTAAAACAAGCAAAGCTACCTGCAAATGATTTTCTTGCAACCCATTAACCAACTATTTTGCCAACACTTAAATAGCTTTATTTTCCAAGGCAGTAGAAACATCTGGTCTGAAAAGACTACCTGTTGCAACATAAGCTGTTTAGAAAATCACACTCTTCAGTGGTGCCCTGAAGTAAAACACCACCCTGCATAGGGAAAATGGATGTTCTAGTTAGGTGGGCAATAGAAGGATCAACTGTGGGAGAAGTCTAAATTACACAGAGAGCAAAGGGTAAAGGGATTTAAATTATATAAAGAATATGCCCAGTGGGATCTGGCTCCCGGAAAAACCCAAGAGGGTTTTTTAATGTGGAAAACCCAGATGTTTAACTTGTAGTTTAGAATAAAAAAGGTACCTCTATCGTAGCTACTTCAAATAGCAATGAATTCCAGATTGAGGGCCTCATTCACTAAGCTCGATTTGGGCTAATCCGCCTTAAATCGTGTGATTTTTAGCTTAAAAATCGCCAAAGTGTATTCACTAAGCTAAAATTTTGGGGATGATTTTAGTACAACCAAGGAGGAGTAAAGAGTTTTATAACAATGTATAAACTCTATATACACTGCTCAAAAAAATAAAGGGAACACTAAAATAACACATCCTAGATCTGAATGAATGAAATATTCTTATTAAATACTTTGTTCTTTACATAGTTGAATGTGCTGACAACAAAATCACACAAAAATTATCAATGGAAATCAAATTTATTAACCCATGGAGGTCTGGATTTGGAGTCACCCTCAAAATTAAAGTGGAAAAACACACTACAGGCTGATCCAACCTTGATCAGTCAAAATGAGGCTCAGTAGTGTGTGTGGCATCCACGTGCCTGTATGACCTCCCTACATACACCTTCTTCAGAAGGTGACCAATATAACAGTAGAGCTGTACTGTACAGCTCTACTGTTCCTGACGTCACCTTCTGAAGTTAATCAGCGCCCCCTACTGCCGGTAAGTTATATTGAAGACACCGGGATCAAGAATACAGATGTGTTTTAACTCATGCTAACATATGTTTTATGATTGCATATGAATGAATAAATACTTTTAGAGTATAAGAGCACTGCCCATATTATTGTTTAGTATTGTTTTACAGAGATTACACAAGTCTGCTACTTCCTAGTACTTGTTCTGACCTCCTGACACCCACCTATACCATCTTTCTCAAGTGCTCGCATCTGTATCCAGGTTGGAACACAGTTTTTTTTAAATGATTAAATTATATAGAGGCACAGCCTTAAAAACTCCAAAAGCTGAGGAGACGGAGGGAAACAGAGTTTTGGTGTTTTAAAAAGGTTAAAAAAAAAAAAAAAGTTAGCAGACTCAGAAACTTAAGGATCTGTAAAGCCTAAACTTTACTGAACCCATAAACCAGGTCATCTACATTCTGAGCAGTAGAAATTTTCCTAACACCAGGACTGTCTCTATGGTCAGACATACTAAAGTAACCTACCCTGCCCCTCAGAAGAGAGATCAGAATCTGACAAGTTTCTAAACCATTTTTGGAACACAATGTTATTTGTCATCTCTAGGGGAAGAAATAAAGAGTTGTTCTAAAAAGTAAGGTCCTAGCAAGACCATCATGGTCTCAGCAAGAGACAATGCTAAACCCAGTCTCTGCCAGGACAGTACCAGCTATGAAGTAGTGTCAGCCCTAGCAGATTCTACCAGCTATGAAGGTAGAATGTGTGATGCATGAGAATACGAAGAATCCTGCTTATTGAAACAATACGGGTGAGCTCAGCAAAGGACAATGAGAGACTTAAACCTAGCTGAGCTGTGCCCAGGTGCATTGTAAAAAAAAAAAAAACAGCAACAACCCTAGTCTGTGTATGGGTGTGTGTTATTGAATTTTGACTAAGTTCCAATAGATCAGGGACTAATGTGAATGATTGCTTAAACATGGTGAACTGCTACATAATGTAATGGCGCTATATAAATGTTTTTTAATAAATAAAAAGTAAATGGTAAATTATGCAAATTACCAGAGAAAGTATAGAAATGAACATTTTACCAGTAACACTGAAATTATAGCTATAAACACACTGATCATTAACACCTATATAAGAACTACTTAAAATAATAAATAGGTAAGCTCACTTACTAGAGTGTTAAGAGCATGAAAATAACAGTAATAATAGTACTGGGTACAGGAGATCACCAGGTGTGATTACAGACAGGAGACAAAAGAGAACCATTATTGAGAAAACATGCCAAAGGGAAGATAGAAGAGACTTCGCACCTTCCTATTCACCAACCTAAAGGAACAGAAAGTTTCCCAACGATGGGGACATTCTGAAAAATCTTGCCTTCACAGCCAATATAAGGCCACACCGGTGTAGATGCAGTCACCACTGCACTGATTCAACAGAGACCTACTGGGCTTCCTGTCCCTCCCCCAGCCGAGAGTACACACACAAGTGTGTCATCACAGAATTGGGCCGATCTAAAAAAGTATGTCCCCTCCTCCTGCGCTCCCAGAACTAGCTGAGATACACTGAATTTTGAAGATTATTATTGTATAGATTACTCTCCAGCTGTAATGGGGGTCTAGATTATGCATTTGAAAGATCAGTTCAATCTCCTGAAAACAGTATTCTTAATATCAGAATTCAAGCTAGGACGTAGTGCCATGTAAACCGCTCTGTTATAACGGATACCTTGTATTTCATTGCATAGGAACAAAACTGACCGCAGTACAAATGCTGTGCCGCAATCAAAGTTGTCAGCGCTTCTCACCTGCACAGATACACTGCAGGAGCTGACATATATCTCCCACTGCAGCACATTGGGAGTGAGGGAAGCCCACAGGCTGCTCAACCCAACTTAGTGACTCAGAGTAGAGGAAGCACACAAATTAATCACTCCTTGTGAGGCAGCATTGATCCCAGCACACAGGGGGAAAAAAAAGGAATACAAGTTTGGAATACAAAGGGCTGGAGACATAAAAGCATACATGACTATTAAGTGCACTTAAAATAAACTGGAGATTCTTCTCTATGTGAGGGGCATAGTAGGGATGGAGCTTTGCAGCCAATATTTTTAGCTTACAGTGCTCTGAATCTAAGACCACCTAGAATACCCCATCATCATAATGTCAAAAATAGGACACCAGAGAAGCAAAATTTGAAATTACGAGATTGAAAAAAGCCTTAGATACACTGTACTGTATTATATAAAGTGTTGTAGATACAAAAAATCTGAAGTCTGCACGTAAAATTAAAAAAATTATAATAATGTGCAGATTCTAATTTTCTAATTACTTATTAATAAAATATGCAAGTTTAATAAAAGACTTACAAACTGAAAATTGAACACTTACCATCCATATTCAAAGAAAGGTTTTTGCGTTCAGATCCTTCAAACAAGTCAGAGTTCTGGATGACATCAAGTAGCAGCTTGAAATACTGACAAAGGGATACATCTGCTAGCTTGTTTTTAATACCGCGTTTGTGATCTATAACTTGTAACTGAAGAATACTGCTAGGAGAAAACATGACCCTACGGAAACATTTAAGGGAGCTCTTCCAAATACATTGTCTTTTCACACGCATCGTATACACGGATTTTCTTAATTGAGACCTTAGGTCCTGAAGAACGTCAGATATGTGTGTCTTCTGTATTTGAACAGGTCTGGAAAACAATGTTTGGATGAACTTAAATGCTTGCACATAAACTCTTACAAAAGCAAAAGAAAAATAAATAAATAAATGTTTTATTTTGTTTTGTTTTCTAAACGGAGACCTCAATGTGCACTTTTTCAGTTTCACTTAATGGATTGTAATTTATAGTACCTAAGCAGATGTGGAGTGGATGATAATGTGTGCATGCTTAGATATCGAGTGTGGTTACCCGTAGCGAAAGGGAAATAGGCAAAGCAATCGATCCATGGAGCACAGAACACGGCGTTCCAAAAGGTGAATTTCCCCCAACCCAACCCACTCACTAACTGCCACCCTCCCCCAAAGAATAACCTTAAGTCTCTCCCGCAGCCTAACCCCAAGTCTCCTCTCTCCCCGCAGCCTAACCTTGAGTCCCCTGCGGCAGAGCTTCTGAAAATGAATGAATTGCATACTCACCATTTCATTAAAAAAATTCTAATAGGGCTCGCATTCGAAATAGGGACAGCCGAAAAACAGCTTTCGTCTGTCACTAATTCGCAATGCAAGCCTTCACAGCGGGGACTCACATCGTTATCTATCAAACACTGAATATTAATATAAAGGGGGATGGGGAGAAGAAAAGAAGGGGGCAAAGCATCCACTATGCTTAGAGCTTCATTGCTTTATTGAGCCTTTTTTAGAATATAGGTAGGTTGATTACTCCAAGAATATGAATGATCTTCCATATATAGTTATTCTACCAGTAATCCACCTACAGGTCAATATTATTGCAGTACTTACTTTAAGAGAACTTGTTCTGATGTTGTAGATTTCCTTGGACATTTTCGAGAAGGCTGTTCAACTCCAAACCCTGAACTGTCAAGCACCTCAGATGGACTATGCGATGCTGGATAGGATCTCTTTCCTTTAAGTAAGGCAATAACTTTACTTGGTAATGTGTGAAAACATGAACAGATGGCTTGTAAATGAAACTATATGTATGAAATTAAAATAAATAATAAAAATTGATATAATTCTGCTCCTCACTGTTATACACATGCGCAATACGATCCACACAGTTGTGACACTACTGCGCATGCCCAACGTTCAGGAGCAGAATAAAACAAAAACAAAAATCACTCACATTCCCCCACCCCCCATCCACTTTGAGTCCTGTTTAACTTTACCTTTAGACAGCAGGAAGTTTCCAGTATCAGGACCCGCAGCCATCTCCAGCTGCCTGAATTCAGGAAGGTCCTGCCACATCCAAGATGGTGGCGGGGGTCATTCCTATGGACCAGTTGCCACCATCTTCAATTTGGCAGAAACTTCCTGAATGCAGATGTAAGGTACAGAACATGGAGAAGACAGCAGGGGGTCCCTCCTCCACTACCTAATAGGGACAGGATGTTGTTAGGTAGTAGAGGAGGGACCCGCCACCTTTGGAATACTGGGGGGGCTGGAGAAATTATGGGGAAACTGGGGCAGCTGGAAACACATGATGGGGAATACTGGGAGCTGAGAGACATGATAGGAATACTGGGGGCTGGAGACACATGATTACTATTACACCATCGTAACTAGAGGTGGGCTGAACCCTTAATCTAGGCCTGCATATTAGGCTGTATAATCTCAAACCAGGCATAATTTTTTCTTAAAATGTTTCATTCTCATTTTATTTTTTTTTTACCTTTCATTTGTATCTATTTTTATTTAAATCTACACATCCCTTAACAACTTTCCATCTCATCGTAAATTTACTAGTTCCACTTATTTACATTCATCCGCTAATAATATATATAATCCATGTGTACTTACACTTGGGCAGGTTTTTTGGATTGATAACCAATCCAGTGTTAGGTCATTGTAGCCCACTATAATTATGGGTTTTTAAATTTGCTACAGAATATAGATTTTTTTAATATATAATATTTTATATACAATATTTTTTATATGCAGCTCTATCATCTGAGTCCAGTTATGAATGAAGAAATATGAGCCTGATTCAGTCTTAACGACAGCTAATTTATGCATGGGCGCGACAGATGTTATGCATTGTAACTCGGAACGTACATAACTCTGTACAATAGGGTGTGACATCTCTACGCAAGCCGAATATATGCATTGTGGGTGTGAGGGAGGCATGTAAAATGCACAGTATGGGATGGGTTAGGCACTTACGTGCAACAAGCGATACATACGACCAGAGACATGCAAGGAAATGTTAAGGCGCAGTTCTGAACATGTAAGTCAACTAAGTAAAGTGCGTGTGAGGAGAGGGCCAGTGGGATTGCATTGTGTTTAGAAGTGAGTAACTCGTGAACGCTTGCGTATGTAAAACTACCCTAAGTCTGGATCAGACCCAATGTCACCAAGGCTCTCTTACTCTTATATTTTTACTTATGATTATGGAGGTTAATGTTAATTTAATGGTTTATTTATATTGAATATGGTTTATATTGAAAATTATTGCATTATTTATATGTTAATATTCATGCAATATTTTCCCTCTCATCTCCATATCCAATGATCTATTCATCTATATATTTATTTACTCTCCACAAGGTTTACTAAATTTCCAATGCATTAAAAGGACTTTAATTTGAATTTGTTATTGTTCAATGTGTTTATTGTTTACATTCTCACTCATACGATGTATGAAAGATAGTTTAATGTATTTTACACAAATTTCAGGTTACATTCAATTTTAAAGGCACACTAGAGGTGAATCTTCTAATCTTTTTTAACCCACCCCCTTTTGTGGGCACTCAGCTAATCATATATAGATGCACGTCTTTGAGTAAAATCCCACCAGCGGTGGCAGTAGCATTTCCTGGGAAGGATACCATCAAGCTGAGCTCCCACTCCAATTTTTTTTTTACCCTTTTGGCTCATTATGAATTTATATATTGAAATTTATGTCTATGGTATATTAAATACCTATTTTGCATTTTATTTTATTTTCTCCACATGTAGACTTACCATCACGGGGAGATTACGGTATACAGCATCTATATATGAATTTATTCCACAGGATCTTCTATCTGGACTTTAATTCATTCAGAACATTAGTATTGGCCATTGATTTTTATCTGCATTTACTTTAGCCATTCAGTTTATTTTGGATTCATTACTTATTATTAGCGCCTCAGAAGTACACAAAGTTCCTGTCCCTAATACCTTTTTTGTTATACAATGTCCTTTTTTGGAGGATTGGCAGATCCCCTTGGTATATGGGATTGGCTGCTGTTGCCTTTCTTTAGCACTATTATTACTACTTTTAAAACGTAGCATAGTTTATTATATACAATAAAACACAGGCTGTGTGGCAAAATATGGTGCTTTCTTCAGAAAAAAAATACAACACACAGTTTTACAGCAAATATTCAGCAAGAATTGCTTATTATTTAACAAATAAAACATTGTAAAGATACCTGGAGATGAGCCTATGCCTTGACAGTCTGAGCACTCCCATGTCTGGTTCACTCGCTCAATAGAGGCACAAGCTTTGTGTGCGCCACTGGATCCACAGCAGTCACATCGTATAACTTCCCACTTACTGTAAGGTAAATAATTATGGTTGGCAGGTGTAAAAGCAGCATACAGTGGAAATCATATGTATTCACATACCACCTTAAAAACATGTTAAGGAGGTACTTGTTATTGTAGTCCTATCTCCATCTGTTAACTGTACACACAAAAAAATATATATATAAATGTAACTCATACTAAAGGCAAACCAACCTCTCTGGTTTATTATATTCCCGTCCTTTCTGACACACACAATTCTCAACATCACAGCGCTGATATCTCACCAATAGGTCCTGGAATGCGTTTTCCTCAAGTTCCCATGAGGCATCTCTAGATTAAATAAGCAGGTAAAAGATGGTGAGTCGTTAACTTACACTACAAGTCCAATTTCATAAACCAGCAATGGTCCTCCTTACTTATCTTTTATCAAATGGGGAGGGGAATGAGTGGTTTGGCTTAGTGAAACATGTTTCCCCTTCCTGCACCAACATCGCACAGGTTTTGGAATGACATACCAGCATAAGGACATGCTTTGATACTTTTTTTTAAGTCATCAATTTGGTTTGGTAGTTTCCAATATGCGATAAGCTTCAGTTACCTCTCCAATTTATAAGGGATACTAGATTCTATTATCTATTAAGACCCTAGTATTACTCCGTGATTGTTCCTGGATGATGTCAATATCATGAAAATATGGGTATCCACATTTTATACATAAATATAAATAAATAACCTAGAAAAAACGAGCTAGGTGGATGAAGAGTTTTTCTCCTGTATATCAGCATCATGAGCAGGTCAGTATCGCAGTACACAAATGTGATTTCATACTACTGTTACTTTCTTAGTTAACACATGACCAACACCTGTGTGTTCCCACCAACTTAGGGCTGCGAAACGGTGTTTGTGATACACTGTTACAACCGGATTGTATTTATGTACTATGTACTTATGGACTATTAAACATATAAATAACAAAAGAACATCAAACCTTTCTGGAATATGGATTCCGAGGCGCAGCATCTCTTTTTGAAATAGGTCTTTGTTGTTGCATACAGTACAGCGGAAGAAAAATAATCCTGCACTCAGAGCCTGGTTCTGGGGACAGATAAACAGTGATTCTGGGTAATATCTGACTTAGATTGCATAGATTTATCCTTTGGCTAATGTAAGAAAAATGTAATAAGAGACTGTGCTAGAAACAGAAATACCAAGAACACTTTAAGTGAACGAAGTATCATATGTATGACAGTTTACATCAACCAAGTTTGTAAATGACATAATATTAACTATGTTCATGACAATATTATAAGTCTCCCAACAGGAAGTTAGAAACTCGAATTTCAGCAACCCTTCATTTACACACACGAAGAGCACGTGCTAACCAGACCACTACAGTTACTCTGCAGAACCTCTCCATTATACACTGAACAAATTACAGGCAAGTGTACCACAATCACAAAACAAACAGAATATTGAAAATATACTGTATATATGATTCAACCCAGATTAGCAAATGGATTGGTTTACAAATCAGGGCGTTACCAGCAGCAAAATATGGCAGCATTTCCTAAACATATCTGCAGTAATGTAGCACAAATTAAAAAAAATCTTTGTAAAAGAACAAACTTTAAAAATGATTTCAGAGTTGGTGTAAGATAACCTAACAACTAGCCTAATATGTGGCACAAATACAATAAGATGGAAAGAAATGTAAAATTATATTTAAGGACACATCAAATATAAACTGGTAATAAGCCCATTTCTAAAATATGTGCAGCATCAAACTCTATTCTTTCATTTTCTTAGAAAAGCCTATAGTGTTAACACGGTTCAAAATATACCTGCAAACAGCTTCTGTGAAACCAGGATGTTTTGCAGCAAGGTCCTCTTATAATGTGGTAAGTAAGCACATGGTCAACATTTTCTAGGCAAATAGTGCAAGGGGAGGATCCTCCATCTTCTTCTGAGTGAGCAGTCTGCACCGGCCGATGTATCCAACAATATGACCTACACAGGGATAGTTCAATGCCAATTCTAATTACAATAATAGCTAAATTAACTGCCCAGTAGCAAAAATAAATTAAAAGAACCCCATTACCGCACTGTAAGGTATTATCTCTACACAATTTTGAAATATCAATATTTGCCAGCAAGAAGTTTACATTTTAGAACACAAGAGAATTTAGTCCAGATTAAATTCTGAAATTCTAATTAAATACAGTTATTGCATTATCATTATAGTATCTTACAGTACAATCATTTTATTGTGAAGTAGTTAGGCTTAATAAAGCCCTTATCTGCAATCCTAATTTTCGCACCATCCCAATCTTCTGTGGGTGCGGAACAGAAATTTTAAGATAGGGTTTCTGCTCTCAGAAGCCCTTTGCGTTCAAGGGGAGTGGCCTCCCCTTGTACACATGGGACATATGACCTGATGGCAGGCTGGTATTAGAGATCTAGATTCGGTCCAAAAAACCTAATGAGTATGTTAAATGTTTAAGAACCAAAGAAAATAAATAGCTTTTACATTAGTCTAATACCTGCCAAGTAAATACTGTACCACTGCAGCAAGCTCTTACCTGAAGCTATCCATGAACTGGAAGATGCACTCCTTCTCCACCCCGCAAGGATAGTGGTAACTTCGTTTACAACGAGGAAACACACAGCCAATAGAGGCACCCAGGGTTTTACAACAGTGACACCTCTGAAAATAAGGAAGTTGTGTATAAGATTTGTAGAGTAAGTTAATAGCAAAACAAAGGACCGGATCCAGACTTCCAATGGGGAGATCCGTTGCCGGATCCTAACTACTGCATGTATGGCAGCTCACCAACACCTTAAAAATTCTGCACTGTTCAAACGTATAACGGGGGAGAATGTGAAATGTGTGCAAGGACTGTACAATTAGCATTCCTTCCCCCAGTGCACAGAGCAGAAAAGCTTGCGCTCTGCAAATGTCCCCTTATCAAAATTTTTAATTTGGCCCAAAATGATTAAGAGTATTTACCAATCTTTTGGCTCTGCTCACTTCTTTCTTGATGTCATCAATTAGAAAGCCATATATTCCCTCATTTTCTTCTCCTCTTTGCCAAATGCCACTGGAAAGCAGCTAGTGGAAATATACTATTATTAATGTTCTTATTCACACAAACAATTAAAATGTGAGTGGCATTACAACAGGAAATCTAAATTATTCTGAAAATACCAAACTTAAGGAGAAAATATACTTTTATGTAAAACAACAGACTAGTTATACTGGTCTTTCAGATGCTGAAACTCATTAGTAATCTAAAAGATACACGCAAAAAAACAGGTGTTTTAGAATAAATTGATTGATAGATAGGATATATATGTACATGACATACCAGATCATTCACAGTTTTATCCTATAAAGGCGTTAAAATTCACTTTTCTATACTCACAAGACAGTAATAGTGCAGAGTTAAGTTATGTTCTTCATAAGTCTTTTTTTCTCCATATTTTTCAATACAGTCATCTGTTCGTCCACAAAGCATGCATGCTGATAAAACAGATAACATACAGTTTATACTGCCAAATAACCATCTGGCTGTGAGTTCAAAGTACCAAATATATTGATGTACACAGACGAAATACTACTTTTGTGCTTCCACACCAAAACCATTAATAATTCATTCTGTAATATACACATTGGGCCTGATCCAGACCTACGCATGAGAGCGGAGCGTATTATCGCTCCAGCGTAAAAACTTTCACTCCCACGACACTCCCCTTACCTTTACCTCCGTACATCAGCTGAACCCTACCTTAACATTTCCCGGCGTTGGTACGAATTTTCGTAGCGATGCGCTGATCGTACCGGACTAAGCACGCCCATACTGTACAATTTAAATGGCTCCCCCCGCCTACATTCCCTAACTCCAGCGTAATATAAACACGCCACATCGTCAGAAAAACGCAAAGAATACAGACGCCTAAATCGCCACTACGAAAAGGTCTTCGGTACGACCGGAAGTTGTCACTCTGCACATGCGCAGTGCGTTTTTTCTGCCGAATTTACACTTACGACCAGCGTACGATCGCTTGCGAACGTAGGTCTGGATCAGGCCCATTGTATCATTGGTAAATCCCTGTGGCAATACTCCTCAAGCAACTGTACATATAGGGGCTGATTCAGAGCTGCACTTACACCATTTTTTTTTAGGTTCAAGCGTAGACCCGAGCAATACCAGGTTGAACTGCAAGGGGAGGCAAATTTTAATTGTAAAAGCAAAATTAGAACTGAGAGGTGAAGTTTCTAACCTCTGCTCTAATTTATAGACTAAACATAAAGTTATGCATTTTTTAAGTTCCATGTGCAAAAGTCAAATAATTTCCCAGCATGTAAAAATGTTTATATTCATTAGCACCAAGTGCATTGTGAAATGGTTTAGCCTAGCTGTACACTTGCACCTTTTGTTGCCCTTACTCCTAACTTTGGACCAGCCAATCAGTGGCCATATGTTTGATATTTACAGCTGAATCACTCTAGTACACATTATATAGAAATAGGGTATGTGTGTGTATAATATTTTGTTTGGATATTTGATGAAAGCAAATTATTAGCTAACCACGTTATCCTATCAGAGGTTGGATCTTTGTCAATTCATTCACTTAAGTAGCAAATTGTTTACACTATTTTCCGAGCTTTCAGGCAATGCTTCACACGGTATAATGTGTGTGACAATAAAGAGGGAATATGGAATACTTGCACACAACTGCATAATAAAGCAAAACGTTTGGAGGCCTGGGTTTAAAAGCGGTAATATTTAATTTTTATATACTTCAAACTGTGAAGAAAAAATCCCCAAAATTGTTAAGTTGAAGATACTCACATAAGCTCTTTGTTGCTAAAGAGCTCGAATGACTCATTTTGGCAAGTTCACTATGGACCTCCTAATAAAAATAAAGTACATGTTACAACTGTCAGAATCTGTTATCAAAATATTATTATAAAATGACAAAATATTAAAATACATTTTATAAAGATTACCACAGTATACATTATATATGGCTACACTGCAACCAAATGCCTATACTCTTC